>WEKX01018813.1:32845-63479 GCA_013390025.1 Pitta sordida
TGCCGAGTTCTTCACTTTGGACATAACAACCTCGTGCATCGCTATCGGCTGGGGGAAGAGTGGCTGGAGAGTGGTGAAATGGAGAAGGATTTAGGATTAATGATTGACAGGAAGCTGAATATGAGCCAGCAGCGTGCCCAGGTGGCTAAGAAGGCCAATGGCCTCCTGGCCTGTATTAGGAACAGTGTGGTCAGTCGGACTAGGGAGGTTGTCCTTCCCTTGTACTCGGCGCTGGTCAGACACATCTTGAGTGCTGTGTGCAGTTCTGGGCTCCCCAGTTTGAGAAGGATGTTGAGCTGCTTGAGAGGGTCCAGAGAAGGGTGACAAGGATGGTGAAAGGACTGGAGGACAAGCCCTATGGGGTGCAGCTACGAGAACTGGGGTTGTTCAGTCTGGAGAAGAGGAGACTCAGAGGTGACCTCATTGCTGTTTACAACAACCTGAGGGGATGTTGCAGTCAGGTGGGTGTGAATCTCTTCTCTCAGGCTGATGACACCAGAACAAGAGGACTTGGCCTTAAGCTACGCACGAGGAGGTTTAGACTGGATGTTAGGAAGAGTTTTTTCACAGAGAGAGTGATCCCTCAGTGGAATGGTCTGCCCAGGGAGGTGGTGGAGTCACCATCCCTGGAGGCGTTTAAGAGAAGACTGGATGAGGAGCTCAGTGACATGGTCTAGATGGTGGGAGGCTTGGATGGATGGAATGTGGTGCCCGTGGTTCCACACTTGTGGGCCTGATCCCTGGGTGGGCATTCACTTGGGAGTTGGACTAAATGATCCTGTGGGTCCCTTCCAACTCAGAATAACCTGTGAAACTGTGAACTCGTGAACTCTTGGATAGATTTCACCTTCCACCTCCAGGACAATTCCTTCACCAACTTCTCCGCTCAGTGTTTCCTCACCAGATAAACCCTGAGATTTAGCAGCTCTCAGAAATTTTCTCCTTTGAAGATTATCATTTCCAGGGGGATTTCCAGTCATTCCCACTCATCCCAGGAAACAGCACTTTTCCTACAGGTTTCTGCTGGAAATATCCTCGTGCTGCTGTTTTGGTTTAGAACTTCCCTTCCTCATCCAGACCTTCACTTATTCTTTTTCTTTATTCATTGTGACCTGCAAGGAATTTGAATGAGTCCTGAGTTTTCCAAGATTTTCCCAGACTAGTTTCTGTGAGTAAACAGCCAGTTCTGGCCTGAGATACATGAGGGAAAAATTAAAATACTATACCAGGAATACCAGTGGAGTTACACTCATCTTTGTCCTGAATGCACAGAAGGGTGTTCGGTGACATGAGGGGCAATTCTTAACCTTATTGCTCCATTTTGGGGCCTCACTTTTTTCATTCTGCTTCAATGATTCCTTGTAATTTGCTATAAATTTTCACTAACTCGTGCAGAGAAAACAAGAGCCCTGTCTCTGTTCTTGAGAGCTGAACTAAAGAGAATATGTTTCATTTTTTCCAAAATGTAGACGAAAATATTTTTATCAACTTTTTTCCTTCACATTTTGTTGTATTTTAGGTCATGGGTGCCCTAAATATAAGATTTATATTTATTATATTCTTACATCCCCAGCGATGTTAAATTGCGAGAGGATGTGATTTAAGTGGCATTATAAACTTGGCAGATATTGTCACCAAGAACCCCAGAACTTTTGTGTCCTCAGTGCTTTTACAGGAGAGATACTTGCACCACCCCATTCCCAATCCCTCCTTAATTCTTAATTTTATTATTCTCTATCTCAAGATTAAATGAAGTCACTGGTTTAATGATTTGGGATATTTGTCCTTATGCAATAATCGGAAGGACCCACATTCATCTCCTTATTCTCCCAGTTTCTCTATTTCTATTTTGGTTTTGAGATCCTGAATCTTAATTTCTCATGTTGTTGAAACACAGTGACTTTAAATTACACAGGGAAGCTGCTTCAGCTTCAAGCCTGGACTCCTGAGCTGATATTCCTCTGTGGATTAATACCCTTCCTGGGTGAATTTCTTTGCCTAATCATAATTTATTGGTGTCATTTTGTCACTATAGAATCTCCTGCTGCAAAACAACATGAAATGTTGTGTAGACTGTGTGTCATAGCTGCATGTGAGGACATCCAGGTTGGCTAAGGACATCTCAGGTGGCATCAGGTGTCTTTGGCTGGGCTTGTGCATCTTACCCTGCACTACAGCTATCAGCCTGAAACACACATTGAACTTTGTAAAACAGAAATGTCTCAGCCCCATTAGAACTAATGCAGATTTTTACCCTAAAGCCTCAAATTCCATTGGAAATCCTGCAGAAGTTTGCAACTCCAACAGCTTTTGGATGTTCCCTCAGAATAGAAAGGTTGTCTGTCAGCCCTGTAAGCAAGTTGCCACACAACACAGGGGATCTCAAATCATGGAATTATGGAATGGTTTGGGTTGGAAGGGACCTTAAAGATCATCTCGTTCCATCCCCCGCCATGGGCAGGGACACCTTCCAGTACCCCAGGCTGCTCCAACCTGACCTTGGACACTCCCAGGGATCCAGGGGAAGCCACACCTTCTCTGGGCAATCCATCCAAGGGCCTCCCCACCCTCACAGACACCAATTTCTTCCCAATATCCCATCAGTCCCTATCCTCTCATAGTTTAAAACCACATGCCATGAAACACCTGTGGCTCAATTGCCCCCTCACCAGTGGACCTGGGAAAGAGCTTTCCCTGAGCAACACATGTGGAGATGGGTTGGATTATTTGAGATGGAGGGGAAGGTGTGAGGACCAGCTGAAGGCACTTGGTGTGTTCAGGTGGAGAAGAGGAGCCTCAGGGGTGTTGTCACCTCATTGCAGTGACAATTCCTGGGGAGGGGCAGGCCCTGATATCTGCTCTGGGGAGACCAGGGACAGGAGCCAGGGAATGGCCTGGAGTTGGGTCAGGGTAGGGAGAGGTTGGATCTCAGGACAAGGTTGTTCTTCCCCCAGAGGGTGGTTGGGCACTGCCCACACTCCCCAGGGCAGTGGGCACAGCCCCAAGGCTGCCAGAGCTCCAAGAGGGTTGTGATGATCCACTGGGGACAGGATGTGATTCTTGGGAATGTGCCTGTGCAGGGCTAAGGACTGGACTCCATTGTCCTTGTAGGTCCCTTCCAGCTCAGCATATCCTGAGATTAAATGCAGAAGCCTCATGTGATCTGACACCCATCATCTCCCTGCTGACCTCCCCCTGCACCAGGGAACCAGGGGCCAAATCACCCCTTTGCAGGCCCTGAAGTTGAACTTCGCTGAAACACCCACAGAAGTGTTGCCCATCTCTCAGCTCAGGAGATCCTCCTCCTGATTTTCCTTTTCATGGTTGTAGCATGGGCTGTAAACTCACGTTTTGCCAACAGAGAGTCATGAGCCCCTATAAAGAGCAACTTTTACATAATTCCATAAATCATGAGGCGTCTCCTGGAGGGGATTGGGAGACACCTGCTGAAGATGTTTCATTTCTAGGTGGCTAAAGTTAGGTGGGAAGTATTTCACTGCCCAGCTTCTTTGGAAACCTCACCTAAAGTTACTGAATGTAACTTTCCCGGCGCCTTGTCTGGGATAATGGGAGTCTCTTGGCTGCTTGTGGAGTCCCACCCTTTCAGTTTGGGGATGGTTTCATCCTTCAATAATTTTAAGTGAAAGAAAGGTTGCTTTTCTTCTTTTTTTTTCCTTTTCTAATTTTCTGTCGCTCATCTCCCTAAATTTCCCCTTCTGTCAACAAAAGCTCGGATACAATAAGGAAAAAGCAGGCAGAAAAAACAGATTTATGGCAGTTGCACACTTGGCAAAAGCCCTTTTTCTCTGTGGTTCCTACACTCCTCCAACCTCAATGTACATAACAAATTCCTTTTGTTTGTTTTTTGTCACTTCCAGGCTGAAAGACGATAACTAACAGCAAATGGTGGTTTGTTTTCTCTGCCATACTTTTATTATTTATGTCCTGTCTGGGTTTATAACTTTCACTCCCTCCCCGTTTGCTTTAGGAAAGGCCTCTGATGGCCATTAATTTGATGATGTATCTGGAAAAAAACTTGCCAGCACTTGTCTCCCAATGGATTGGAATAAACTGGAATGGGCTTGGGCCACTGCCAGATAATTGGGTTTGTGGGTTTTTGTACTCAGGCTTATTTGGACAGAGGAGCTGCATTTTACATCTGTATAAAAACAGATGATTAAAAAAATAGGAAGAAAAACAGAGTGAGAATAAGCAGTCACCTTTTCATAGAAAATCAGCAGTTTTTCCTTCTCTCAATGATTAATCGGCTGAGTCTGAACTCCTTGTATTGGCATTGGACAGGTCCCAGGGGAACAGATGGGTGACGCTGAAGGGACAGATTGAGAGGCTGGAAAAGGCCGGGATGGGGCCTGGAGAAACCTGGGATAATGGAAGATGTCCCTGCCCATGGAAAGGGGTGGAAGCAGATGAGCTTTGAGGTCCCTTCCAACCCAAACCATTCTGGGATTCTGTAATATTTAATTAAGAGAAGAAAAAGCAAAATGCAAAGACGCTCCCACACCCAAGGACACCTAAACCCACCACTCCTTCCTTGCACATTGTATAAATTAATTTAATTAAAATCAACACCTGCTACTTGAACATCAGCTATGGCACATTTCTTCAGGCAGAGGGATTTTTTAGGCTTATTTTAGGAAAGCAAACAAATGAAATGTTGCAGCCCAGTTGTAGGATTCAGCATTCTGGTTAACATGAAGTTGCTTAATAAAGTGTATCACTTCTGGCTCAGCTTCCAGTTTCAGTTGATACTGGTCTCTCACAGGTCCAGTGTCATATTTTTGATCCACACAGGAATATTTCAGACCTCCTGCAGCAATTCAGATGTTATCAAAGGCATCTTCAGATGAAAATCTCCATGTGACACCTGGACACCTGCTAAAGAGGGAAGTGAATCTCTCTTTAGACTTCATTAATTAAGTCTGGATGTGTCCCTGTTTATGGAAGAGAGGCTGGAACTGAATGATCTTTAAGATCCTTTCCAACCCAAAGCATTCCATGATTCCAACTAAGTCATCCTTCATTCCTTTCATGATCATAAGAGAGAGACAGGGATTATCCAGAGGGTGAATCCATCTCACCTGCCCCTAAAGTGTAGGAAAGAATTCCCTCCGAAGTTGGAGTATATTCCTGGAATGGAATTTCCCAGAGAGCTGTGGCTGCCCCATCCATGGAAGTGTCCAAGACCAGGTTGGAGCAACCTGAGGTAGTGGAAGGTGTCCCTGCCTATGGCAGGGGATAGAATGAGATGATCTTTAGAGATCCTTCCAACCCAAACCATTCTGTGATTCTTCCAAACCTAAAAAAAAGGAAATTGTCTCCCCCCTTTCAACTGTTGGATTATGAGAAGGGAGGTGAGGAAGGAAGAAAAGCCAACACATGCCCTGGTGAGTTGAGCGTCTCTGACAAATCACTTGGGCTGGGTTGGTTCATATTACTGGGGTTTAGATATTATTTATAGATTGCAGCCCCAGAGGAGCCAGAACTGATGTGCAGAAATGTGAAAGGAGACAAACACAAGCCAAGGGTGAGCAGCAGATCTCACAGATCTCACATAACCACCCAGAAGAAAGAGACAGGGACAGGTCCCCTAGCAGAAAAATCCTTTGGGATATTAAGGCCACACTTAACTGGCTTTCGAGGGAGTTAGTTAAACGTCTCTGTCTGCAACAGTCTCAAGGTCTGAGATTTATTCCAAGGGTTTGGTCCTTTAAAAGTAAAAAAAAAAAAAAAAAAAAGAAGGATCTGTGTTGTGGAGTGTTTTTCCTAAAGGAAGGAGTGGGTGGAGTCCTTTCTATAGGATATGGTATCATTAAAACCATTTATCAGATGGCTAATGGAACATTATGATTTCATTGTCTAGAGTGACCAATATACTCGTCTCCAAGTAGAAACATGCAAAAACACTTAAAGAATGAGGATTTTCTCCAGAACTCTTGGAAATATTTCCACAAAATTCAGCAGGATTCAGCTCAGCACCTTCTTCCTCAGGCTTCTTCTTACATGAGGTAGGAACTATCCATTGGGATATCTTTCCAAACTGTACAAACTCAAACACAGGAACCATCTGCCGAGGGAAAAAATAAAACCCTCTGGTGATTTACTATGGACACAAGAGAATGAAACCCTTTAAAATGCTTAAATACACAAAATTCAGGTTGAACACAAGGCAAAATACGTTTCCCAGAGAGGATGGCCGAATCAGAGATGTCGTGGAGTCCCATATTCACAGATCCTCAAAACTTGCCTGGACTCTGGTTTGGACTCAGCACCTGCTGAAGCTGATGCTCTTTTGAAGGATGGAATTGGAATAATGGCCTCCAGGGGTTAAATCACTTAAATCAATGAATATTTCACTTTTTAATTTGGGTGTTTTTTCAGTTGGATTTTTCCTGTAGAAAACACAGTTTTCCCTTTTTTTTAAGAGAAACTAATTTTGCTGTTATAAAAAGATTTTTTATGACATTGTATTATTTTGGGTGATTTGTTCTGCTTGTAGAGGTACATTTTGCTTGCAGGAGCAGTGCAGTACATACACAAGTGGGTACAATTTCGAAGCAATGTGTCCCGGATTTCACATGGCTAAAATCCCCTTTGGAATTGTATCCCTTCCAGATTTGAGCCCACCCAGGAGGAATGAGGCTTTGGTAGGGGTCACACAGGCCAAACACAAGTGTCACTCAAATGGTAACTGTCAAATAAATTAGAGAATCCCAGAATGGTTGGGGTGGAAGATTAAAGATCCTCTAATTCCAACCATTCTGCCATGGGCAGGGACACCTTCCACTATCCCAGGTTGCTCCAACATGGCCTTGGACATTTCCAGGGATGGGGCAGCCACAGATTCTCTGGGAAACCTGTGCCAGGGTCTCACCACCCTCACAGGGAAAAAATGGTCATTTAAAATTTGACCTAAATCTTTCTTGCTTTAGCTTAAAACCACTCCCTCTTGTCTTACCTCTACCTGCCCAGGTAAAAAGTCACTCAAGAAGATCTTCTGTGCCTGAAAAACCATTTCCCCCCCTAATATTTAGCAAATCATATAATAAAAATATTACATCGCACCAGGTTTAGCCTCATTGTCTAAAATTCCTCCAGATGAAATGAAATATACCCCAACTATGGAGGAAATACTTTCCTACACATTGGAGACAGGTGAGATGAAATCCACCAGAGCCTCATGCAGCCTTGGACACTTTCAGGGGTGGCAAGATTGCTCTTGGCACCCAATCAGTTCCATCCTTTTAATTAAAACGTGCTCAGAGGGTAAGACATGGAGTAATGATGGTGCTCTGTCCCAGAGAACAGCAGGTCAAGGCAGGTTGGAGAGTGGAGTTTTTTTCCCAAAAAACTCCTTCCAGAAGAAGTTGCGGCCCATTGTGGTTGGTGTTGGTGTGGGTAAAAGTTCTGGAAGAGCTGCTTCCCCTTTGGTTCAAGTGGGTTCAGCTCCTCCTTGTCTCCCTGCCAGCTTTCCTGGGACGAAATAAGAGTGCAGAGCAGAACATCTCCTGCTCCTCCTCATGCCAGGAGCCTGATTTCACCTAGAGCTGATGCCTTCCCATAATAGGATGAGTCTCAACAGGGTCATGTCATTCCTGGTTAACCTCAGGAACAGGCTGCACCTCTGCAGGGAGGCTGAGGCATTACACAGATCATTTTACCCCATGTTTAACCCTCTGGTGACATTTCAACCTTCGCCCCTCGCTCCCCACCCCAGCAGGGCTGTGTTTTAGTTCCCTTTGTGCCACCAAGGCACCGTGACCTGGGAGAGGGTCAGTGACCACGGCGCTCTGGAGATCCATGGACAACAGCCAGGACAATCCCCACACTCCATGTGGGGGAAGATGAGGCCCAGAATAGAAACTGGGAATGACAGGAGGGCCAGAGCTGTGTTTGCATTATGGTCTCAGCCTGGTGTTTGAGGGAAGCTCTGGAGCTCTGTGCAGGAGTCACGGAGGGCAAAGCCGTGTTTTTGGGCTTGGCACTGCCTGTTCTTCCCGGAGGGGCACTGGGGATGATGTGCTCCAGGCTGGGACAATGTGCTCCCAGGAGCTCCCACAGGCAGCCCCGGGGCACAAAGGATCAATGAAACCGTGAGGGGTCTCAGTTGCAACCAGGGCTCACATTGACACCCCTGCTCTTGGCTCTGGCCCTGCTCACCTGGAATCCAGAAGAGTTTTAGGAGTTAAAATGAAAAAATCCTTTCCTCCTTTTTCTCTCTCTCTCTTCTTTCCTTTTCCTTTTCCTTTTCTTTTTCCTTTTCCTTTCTCCTTCCTCTCCCCCTCCCCCTCCCTTTCCCCTTTCTGTTTTTCTTTTTTCTTTTTCATTTTCTTTTTTCTTCTGTTCTTGTTCTTGCTCTTGTTCTTCTTCTTCTTTTACTTCTTCTTCCTCTTCTTCTTCTTCTTTTTCTTCTTCTTCCTCTTCTTCTTCTCCTCTTCCTTCATCTTTCCCTCTCCGATCCCCTTCTCCTCTTCCTCTTCCGTTTGCTTTTCCTCTTTCTTTTCTGTTCTTTTTTCATCTTCTTTTTCCTCTTCCTTCTTATTTTCCTTCTTAATTTTCCTTTTAGTTCTATTTTTTTCCCTTTTCTTCTTTGCTTTTGCCTTTCCAAAGTCCAAGATTCTTTATTGTTGTTTCTTTATGGTTGTTCTGATCCTGGTGCTGACAACGCTCAGGGTTGTGGGTTTGATCCCTGTGGGGGCCAATTGCTTAAGAGCCGGACTTGGTGATCCTTCTGGGTCCCTTCCAACTCAGAATATTCCATGATATTCCATCTATTTCAAGGGATGACACTCCCTTGTGTGAAGAAGCAGGAGGATCCTCTTCAAGACCTATTTTTGTTACACAGTTTCTCTACGTTCTTAGGCAAATTCTTATGGACCAAATTTCCTAAAAGGAGGCACCTAAACACCTTCTCTTAATTAGAACAATATTAAAATGGCTAAAAAGTGTCACTTTCTATAGAAAATTACAAACCACGAAGGGCTGTCTGCTTCCAAAATCTGCTCATTGGGATCTTCTTCCTTGACTGGACTCATAGAGCAGTTTCCTGAGACTTACGAACCTGAACACAGCAGAAAATCCAGATTTTGGATTATCCTCTGTTACAACAGGGACTAACATTCTCCCTCACATTTTATTCAGTTTTTTTAAATATCCCCAAGATATTAAACAACTTAAAATAAGGGACGTTACATAAAAATACCCATAGATTGGGAAGACAATCCTTCGAAGCTCTCTGCTCCACCAACACTGTTGTCTGAGATCACACAGAGCCAGCACCACGAAATAACTCCCTAGGCCAGGACTAAGAGGGGGTCTGGGGGCTGTGGCAGGTTTAAGACTTGCTTGTTAATGAGGAATAAATTTTCCCATGGCATGTGCAGCACCTTGGGCTGGTGCAGGATGTCCCCACTTGGGACAGAAGCTGAGCTCAACACCCAGTGCTGGAGAAATGACATCACCCTCCAGCCCCACCCACCAGCAGGGAAATGGAAAGTCGGATAAATCCTGCTCCTTAGGAAACAAACCCATCTGCCAGCCCCCATCCTCGGCCTTTCTGTTATCTTGGACTCTCTCTTTCCTGGAGGTATAGCGACAGGAAGCCTTTAGTAAGTGGGTAATAATAGTTTCATGTTCCTAGAAAATAGCAGCCTTGGAAGTGGCCACATGTGTGAGGACTCCAAAAGGACCCCACAGCTCTCTGAGCATGTGTGGGAATCCCACAGGCCTTTGAAGCTCCTCCAAAGCACACAGGCAGTTTAATTCTTCTCTAATTGCCAGTGTCAATAGGCAGCGGGGATGGTTTTGTCATATATTGTTTTAGTCTGGGAGCAATAGTGTCTGACGGAGGAGAAGCGGGAAGAGTGGCAGGGAGAGGGGAGAGGGAGCAGAGCACTCAGAGCTGGGGGATAAACCTCTTTGTGCGCTGGGGAGACGGAGAAAGCAGGAATCCAATCCAAGGAGAAGGAAATTGAAGGGCACCCAGGGCAGAGACAAAGAGCAACAATGCTCATCTTGAGTTATCCGCACTGGCTCATCCTGCTCCTTGGCTGGGGAATTGCCAAAACAGTGGTGCTGGAGCCAGAGGGGAGGGATCTCTTGGCATGTAAAGGAGACAATCTCTCTGTTCTGAACGACTCCTCTTTCCTCCAGTGAAAGTCCCGCTGAGTTTCCACCACTGCTTGTTCCAAGGTTGCTATTTCCTATTGGAATGACACTGGTATTACTCACATGCTAATGCTGGCCAGGGAAGGTCAGTAGTACTCTGAGCAGCCTTGGAGTAAGATTATCAGAAGAGTTATAAAACTCCCAGGGTTTTCCAAAGGGAGATTTACGTGCTGACATTCAAGGAGTAAAGTGTCTATTTACACCCAGAGTAAATATTTCAGCCCTGAGCTGCCTGGGTTTTGGTTCCTGGCATGGATGGGGGTCCCATCCTGCCTTTCAAAGAGTGACTTTGCCTTCTCTACACTAAATACTGACAGAAAAGAAGCTGAAACACCCTTCAAGAAAGTGGAAACTCACTGTGTTTGGAGTGTGGCTACACAAGAGGTTTCTGTAAGTGAAGGTCACTGAGGTTGGGAAGATGTTAAGATTTTCTTGTTGAAAATAAAGAGATTCATCTGGTTAATTTTCAAGCTATCTGTTTATTTCAAGGAGTGGAAGTGTCATCTTTTGTGTAGGAATTACAAATAAAGAAAAAGAAGCTGAGATTATACTCGTGGGGTTTATGGGTACATGGTTAGAAATATAGACTGGTTTTGGTTGAAAGAGGCTTTAAAGATTATCCCATTCCAAATCCCTGCCATGGGCAGGGACATCTTCCACTATCCCAGGTTGCTCCAACCTGCCCTTGGACACTTCCAGGGATGGGGCAGCCACAGCTTCTCTGGGCAACCTGTGCCAGGGCCTCCCCACCCTCCCAGCCAGGAATTCCTTCCCAATATGCCATCTAAGCCTCCTCTCTGTCAGTTTGAAGCTATTCCCCCTTGTCTTGTCACTCCGGGCCCTTGGAAATATTCTCTCTCCATTTTTCTTGTAGCTCCTTCAGGTCCTGGGAGGCCAGAATTTGTTTGTGTCCCCCCACCCCGCCCAAGCATCTCTTCTCCAGCTGGACATTCCCAGCTCTCCCATCCTTCCCTTCCAGCAGAGCTGCTCATCCTGGTGCCTCCTCTTGACTCATTCCAACAGCTCTATGTCCTTCCTGTGCTGGTTCCCCAGTGCTGGAGGCAACACTTCAGGGCCACCACTGCTGCAAATGTCTCAGGAGCTTTGGATGAGAAGGTCTCTGAACTATTGGGAGCTGTCAGGACACAGATCCTGCCACATACATCCCACACCAGGCACAGAAATACCCTGGGGACCTTTTCACATGGAATTTTTTTTTCCAGTAAGAGGATTTGAACAATCTCCAAATATAGGTGATGAGATGATATTTAAGGTTCCTTGCAATCTGTGATTCTATGACTGGTGCAACCCGAGATGTGTTTTGGTGAAAGAAGCGTTTGTGTGTTAAATATCCCTTCCTTTAAACCATTTGCCTTCATTTCCCGGCAGGTCTCAGAGGGACCTGGGATATTTAATCCCCACTCTGAGTCCTCTGTCATTTTTGAACTCCAAAATGCACAAAACTCCTCATAGTTGGTAAGTGCAAGTCAGCACATCTGGCCCAGGGTGCTCATCTTTGCACCCAGCTCTGGGGATTTAAGCCTGGCTTTGATACAGGAGCCACATAAACTCCTTCCACTGAAATGAAGTTCCTAGTGGAAATCTTTTACATTTTTGGCAGTGTTGTTTTGGTTTCTTTTTTTTTTATATTATTCAGCCCCAAATGCTGCTGTTGCAATTTTAATTCTGCTTTGGGAGACATTTGGTCTTGGTCATCTGCCATCTTCCAATCAAACTCTCTTGGATCTCTCTCAGTTTTCCAATGCACTGAACTTCACATCTCTCAGGCTTTGGATTATCCTGATCTCCAAGGCAGGACAGGGTTTTTTTTCCCATCATTTGTGTGATTTTTTTCACGATGACCACAACGTATATTTTGTTTTCCTCCACGTGCCTCCATCAAAAATCTCTCTTTTTGCAGGCAGGACAAAAATTCTGCTGGTAACTCCCTGGAGATCAGAATCCTCAGGTTTGGTTCTGCGTTAAAGGTCTCCATGTTCCAAGGAGACCTGGGGCATGGGATTTCTTGCTTTCTCCTCCAAATCCTGAAGCTAATTTTCCAGTTGAGTTAATATTCCCAAACACTGTGATTAAATAATTGCTACTGTTCTTTTTTTCCCCCCGCCCAAATCTCTACAAACTGCTTTTAAATCCCTGAAAGAGCTCAAATTTACCGGGTTTTCCAGATGATGTGGTTAAATAATTGTTGAGTTCCCAACAGGTATCTCTTCCAGAAATCTTGATTAAATAATTGTTGGGATCCGCTTCTCCAGATTTTGAGGACTTGTCAGCATTTTGCTCATTGAAGTGGTTCTATTGTAGGAATTAGATCTTTTCCTTCCCCTTTGGAAAATGTGCTGTGTCTGAAGTGAATTTCTGGGCCTGAATATCCCATTAATTGGGTATGAATTCCTATTTACTCAAGGTTGGTGTCAGCACCAAGGGTTTTTGTTTTTTATTTTCTAGCACTGAGAAGCATCTTCAGGTGGAAGAACTTCAGGTTCAAATGGACAAATGGAGAGAGTCACTCAGAGTTGGGTTAAATATGTGGCAGCTTCTCCCAGTGTGACCCAACTTGCACCAGGGTTTGGTTGGGATTGCCACTGAAAGGTAAAAGCTGGTTATCAGAATTTTTTCTGTGAAAATAAGGACAGTGTTGAGGGTGGGGAGGGACTGGGATGGATTTCCCAGAGAAGCTGTGGCTGCCCCTGGATCCCTGGAAGTGTCCAAGGCCAGGTTGGAGCAACCCGGGATAGTGGAAGGTGTCCCTGCCCATGGCAGAGGTTGGAACAAGATGATCTTTAATGTCCCTTTCAACCCAAACCATCCTGTGATTGTCATTTCTCATGGTGAGTAAATTAAGAGGTTCGTGAGTTTTTACTGTAACCAACAGTCAGGTTCTATAATGGGCCTTGTTGCTTTAACAGAGGCAAAATAGAGAAGGTCAGGTGTCTTTATGTAGAAATTTTTTAGGTTTTATTCCCTTAGAGTGTTGATTCCCACAAATACAGGAACAAGTGGGAATTAAGGACCTGAATACATTTAAATTTCAGATAAAAGGACAATTCCAACCCCTTCTCCTACTAAGAGCTTTTTACAGCATCTGACTTACACATTTTGGGGTCATGTCCCCTATGCTGAGCATTGGAATTTCTGGCTTTAGGAATTCCACGTTGTCCATCATGGCGTATGGAATTTTATGTCTCCATCTAAACCTGCTTTGCTGAGGAAGCTTCAGAGACCCTTCACTAAAGAGAATAAAAATATTTAACTACTGACCTTAACTTGTGCATCCTTTGCTGCCAATACCCACAAAGATCCCAGAACTCCCAGGGAATCCTAAAACAGAGGAAGAGAGACAGAGAAAGAAATATGAACTATTCAATATTCCATCTCTGGCAGTGGGAAACCATTCCCTGTGTCCTGTGCCTCCGTCCCTTGTCCCCAGTCCCTCTCCAGCTCTCCTGGAGCCTGGAGACCCTTTAGGCTCTGGAAGGGGCTCTAAGATCTCCCTGAATCCTTCTCTTCTCGCACGTCATTTCCATCCAAAAATATTTTTTTTTCAAATTTTACTATTTCTATCCCTCCAACATATTGGATTTATCCAGTGGATAAATTGGATTTACCCAGTCCTTTCCCAGGAAGACATTCCATGGCTGGGACAGTGAGTTCAGGTGTTACTCCTTTATATTATCCCCTCCCTCTCCACAACCTCATTGCCTGAAGGAATTTTGCAAGAAGGAATTTCCCACCTTTTTGACTCTTTTAGGACAATTTGGTGCTGGCACAAACATTTCTGGGCAGGCCCAACCCAGTGGATGGTTCTCATGGACTGCAGCCTGTTCCAAAGAGGAAGGACTGTGGGAATTCCAGGTGCGAGACTCCCACCTCTCCAATAGCTCCATGGATATTTCTCTCCATCACCTTTAAAGGATTAATAGTTTTCCAGTCTTAAATAACGTGTGTTTGGAATTGTACATTGCTTTTTTTTGAGGCTTTAAACAACACTATTGTCACTACAAGTGACCTGGAGCTGGAACAAAGCTCCTGCAATCTCACCAAAATAACTTTTCCCTTCAAAACTGGTGACTTTTGGAAGCTTCCTGACCTGGACAGTGTGGGAAGGTAATTTTCTGGGAGATTGGAATGTGCTGTGGCAATTTGTGGCCCTTTCAGGTACATGGTGGGAATCTTTGTGTCTCTTTCTCAGCCTCATTAACTCTGCATTTTTATTTATCTGTTTATTTTGGCCTGGGTGTTTTTCCCTCTGGTTCTTGATTGTGTAATAATGGTTAAAACCTCCATATGACCAAGCTGTGATTATTTTAATTATTGCTCATCTGAGTATAGTGACACAGATGTTTTTACAATGGGTGTTTTATGCAGACCTTAAAAAATTAAAATCGAATAAAGTAGTGGTACACAGAAAATCCATATTGGGAAAATTAAGTTAATCTTTTGTGAGGGAACAGGGAAAAATATATATATTGAGATATCTAATTGCCTCAACTTAGGGCTCATAGCTTTGAGGGTTTTTGACAGAGGGGCAATACTGAAAGATGTAGTAAATAAGTGATGATTTGATAGGACAGAGACTTTTTGAAGGGTGAGAAAGACAAAATTTATTAGAAATAAGATTTCTTGGGAATATTTTTTTCAACTTCAGAGAGCACAAACCAGCTCCCTGAAGAACACATTGACAAAAATAAATTAAGATTTTGAGGTCAGGGACTAGAAAGAGGAAGGATTCTGAGATTAGGTTGGATTCAACCTAATTGTTACCTGGTCACTTTTCATACGAACTTCATGGTAATCTTCATTTGATAGGAACTCTACAATTACCAAAATTGAACCTGTTCCCTTCTGGTTTGTTAGTGAAAAAAAAAAAATTAAAAACTTTTTGGAATATTTTTCCCCATTCAGTGAGAGTTGTATTAATTTGAATGATTGAAGACATCTGGGTAGAAACCTGGGTTAAAAACCTATTTGAGATCTTCCAGATTGTCCAAAACATCCCAAAAGTTTTGGTGGATTAGACACAGGAGACTGTCAAGCTCCTACAATCCCAACTTGGAGATGCTTGTCCAGGGAATGAGTGACCAGAGAATTTGATGGGACCTCATGGAACACAAACATACCCTGGGACAAAATATTCATGGGAAGAGAATCCTGAGCACCTTTTGAAGAGATCAAGTAGGAAAAAAAATCCCCTCCCTGGACCTGCTGGCCACGAAATCTGTGGAGAGAAAGGCAGAATTAAAAGTTTGTCCTTCCAGGACACAAGAAATTTTAAATTATTTTTTTACTATCCTAGAACATAAGTGGAATTGCACAAATTTCTCTGTGTGTCCAATTTTTCCTCCTGGAGCAGAATCCTGGTGACTGAGCTGTGACAACTCTCCAGGGCATGGAGGTCACCATCAAGGGCCACCGAACACCCAAAGGGAAGACCCACGAGTGGTTTGAAGTGTCTTTACTCTTTTTTTTTGCCTTGTTTCCTTCCCATTCCTGCCCTTTCCCAGCTGGTGATCTGCAGGGAGCAGAGGCTTGTTATCCACGAGCTCTGAGGTGGCTTCCATGGCTCATGTCCTGCAGCAACGACTCCTCCGCTCTGGCCTTGCCATTTTATCCCAGAAATAAAGGGGAATGAAAGGGAATTAAACTGCTTTTCCCAGTTAGCCCTTAGGGGTTTGTTCACCAGAGTTCAACTCTCCCACTGCAGCTCCAGAGAAAAGTCTTCTGATCTTTCACCTGGATTTTTTTTTATTATTCCTCTCTTTTTTTTTTTCCTTGTTTTTCTTTTTTTTTTTTAAATGAAAGGTATCATGTTCCAAATGAAACACTTGACAACCTGCCAGGAGTATTACAAAGCTGCCCGAAATATGTGGAAAAAAAAGGAGAAGAAAATTGTTTTTTAGAGAAAAAATTTAAAAAATGAGTTTTGGTAGGAAAGATTTTCCAGCACAGGGACTGTATGTGAAAGGATTTATGAGAACTTTAAACTATTGAGAAAAATGCCTGAAAGGTTCATTTCCTTCATGCAACCCCGGTTAGTGACTTACAGGGAGTCAAGGAAGACATTCCCTTAATTTAGCGACTCCTTTATGGATAAAACTCTTTTATGTCAACAAATTTCTGCAAATTGTAGTGTAAATAAGATATCCCTGAACATTTTGTGATTTACGTGTCTGGAGTCAATTATTCAGTTTGTAGAAACCTCATTTGTCAGCAAAGCCTTAATGCAAAGAAAGTCAGGGGTGTCCAGCTGGATCCTTGATCCCAAAATCCTGCACCTCCAAATCCCGATTCCCGCGTCCCTGTATAAATTATCTGAAGATGTG
The DNA here is from genome assembly GCA_013390025.1 of Pitta sordida. NCBI lineage: Eukaryota > Metazoa > Chordata > Aves > Passeriformes > Pittidae > Pitta > Pitta sordida. Next base: position 49,372 of record WEKX01018813.1, read on the forward strand.
CTGAAGTCAGGAACTCCCAGTCAATCATCTCTTTGTACTCTCTGGAATAAAACCTCTGAAAAACACTTGCTCCCATTCTTTATATCCCTGTTCCTCTTTTATTTCTTCATTATTCATGGATAGAAACAGTGGTAAAGAGGGGTTGTGGTTCAGTCTATTCCTTACTTTGACTTTAGGGTAATCCTTAGGAAATTCAAATAATCTGTAGGAAAACACAATTTGTGGGAGAACCAGCCCCCCCTCTCTGTCCACTTCAAAGAATTTTTAAGCATTTTAGGTAAATTTTAAGGAAGAAATAGGAGGAAATTCTTCCCTCTGAGGCCCAGGTGTCCCAGAGAAGCTGTGGTTGCCCCATCCCTGGAAGTGTCCAAGGCCAGGCTGGAGCAACCTGGGATAGTGGGAGGTGTCCCCGCACATGGCAGGGGATGGAAGAAGATGATTCTTAAGGTTCTTTCCAACCCAAAGCTTCCTGGAATTCTGCAAAGTGACCTTTGTAACTTAAGAAACAGAAGTTCTGCAAAAGGTACAACATTCCCTTTTCCTTCCATAACTGTTCTCCTATGAAATGTGGAATAGTTCTTCGAAAAAACCTAAAATCAATAAATTTTTGTACAAAAAAGTTTTGATTTTTCTCTTCTGGGGCAAAACCAACCCCAAATAAAGAAATATTTCAGGGTCACTTCCCTCCCTTTCCCTGATTTCACCAGCTCTTGTTGTACTGCTGTTTCTATTTTCCAGTGGGATTTAGGATTGCATCCTCCAGGTTGTTTGGAAAAAGCTTCCAGAACCTCACCAGTGCCACCAGCCTTCGACCATTCCCAATTTCCAGGTTAAATGCACTGGGAATCTGCTCATTCCAAACCAGAACATTCAGTACACTTGTCCTCCTCCCTCTGGCTGCAGGGCAAGGAATTTCATAGGGATCTTTGCCAAGACAAAGTGGTGGTTTCTCCCATCCTGGCTGTCACCAGGAGGGAACAACTGATTGTTTCATGGGGTGAATCAGAGAAACCACTTTGACTGGAGAACAGGATCCCTCAGGCCACCAGATCCCTCTGATCCCTCTGAGTGAGGGGAGGATGTGATTCCAGTTGGTGTTTGCCCCTGGAATGCTCTTTGGGTCACAAAAACCCAATCCCAGTGGAGAGGTTGGGTAACTGCTCATAAACACACACATGGACATTCAAAGCTGGGTTAGTCCCTGGCTTCTTCCAGGTGCCCAAACACTCCATCCCTGGGTTGTGTTAAAATCCATTTTCCTCAGCTGAAATCCTGGTTATGCTGCATCTAGATACTTGGGGATATGTAAAGGGATTAATTCCCAAATGGAAGTTTCCGTCAGACAGGAGTATCTCAGGATTAAATTCTCTTGTGTGGTTTGTTTGAGGGTTTTTTGGATTGGTTCTGGGGGGATTGTCCTTCTTTGTGTGTTTGCAGGGGATGTTTGTGTGCATTTATCAGTGCATAAATAAATCCCCGTCTTTAGGTTTTTCATTACGTTTTATAGTGTGGGATCCAGCAAATCAGGTTTGAGATTGGGATTGAAGAGTGGGGAATATTAACTGAAAGTTTAGTTAGGTTTTGTGAGAAAATTATTCTCCAGTTATCACAGAATCCCAGGGTCACTGAGGTTGGAAGAGACCTCCAAGGACACAGAGTCCAAGCTGTGCCTAATCCCACCTTGTCCCTGAGTGTCACTTCCAGTCATTCCATGGTCTGCCCAGGGAGATGGTGGAGTCACCATCCCTGGAGGTGTTTAAGAAAAGACTGGATGAGGAGCTCAGTGACATGGCCTAGATGATGGGAGGCTCGGATGGATGGAGTGTGGTGCCCATGGCTCCAAGGTTATGGGTTTGATCCCTGTGTGGGAGTCGCCTGGGAGTTGGACTGGATGATCCTTGTGGGTCCCTTCCAACTTGGAATATTCTGTGATCCTGTGACCTCTAGGGATGGGGACTCCAAACCTCCCTGGGCAGCCCCTGCCAAAGCTTCCACCCCCTTTCCAGGGGGAAATTCCTCCTGATGTCCAACCTGAGCCTCCCCTGGTACAGCCTGAGGCCGTTGCCTCTCCTCCTGTCCCTTGTTTCCTGGGAGCAGAGACCGACCCTTCCCTGGCTCCCTCCTCCTGTCAGGGGGATGGAGAGAATTCCAGGTGTCCCCTGAGACTCCTTTTCTCCAGGCTGAGCCCCCGCCCCAGCTCCCTCAGCCCCTTCCCATCTCCGTTCCCTTCCCTGGACACGCTCCAGTCCCTCAGTGTCTCTTTTCCCAGAAGTGATCCCAGGACTGGAGGTGTCACCTCAGCAGTGCCCAGCACAGTGGACAGTCCCTTCCCATTATTTCTGGCACAATCCAGGTGCCCATGGCTTTCTTGACCACCTGGGCACAGGCTGGAAAACAAAGCAAATACTTACAAGTGTTAAGAATAAGGAAAAAAGTCCTTGGGAATTTTGGAGAAAGTGACGTGTGAAATATTCAGGGTATTCAGGAGACAGAAGTGGAAGAGGCAGATGAGACAAAAGACTCCATACCAGAGATTTTAAGGAATAAAACCCTCTTAATTCTCCCTTTGAGTAAGGCAAATGATAAAAGACATTTCTGCACTTATTGTATAATATTTACATTAAAATCGTATGTCACATGGATGGAAATTCAGATTTTTACATAAGGCACAAATCATCCCATCCTAGTGCAGCTGGAATAATTTGTTTGGATGTATGGATAGAAAAAGCAAAGCTAAATTCAATCAAATGGTTTAACAAGAAAATTTGTTTTCTGGAAGTAAAATAAACTTTGGCTGAAGGAGCAAATAAACTTTTTCTATAGGGAAAAAATCTGAGATAATTCTCATTTTGCTTTTTTTTTAATGGTTTATTTTGAACTTTCATTAAAATATAAGTAAAAATCTCATTTTCTAAAGAGATACTGAGCTGAAGAAAAACATGCACTTCCTTGGAATTTAAATTTCTCTTCCTGTAAACCTTGGAAACACCAAATCTAGTGCAACTCCGACTTCCATGAAATGGAAAGCTCATATTCCAAAGATACATTCTAATGGGAATTCTCCTGATGAGTTTTTATTAAAGCAGAGGGTATCTTTGAGTCTGCATGAACTCCATAAATGTGGAATTAAATTTGGGATAATCTCTCCATTTTGTTGTTGTGCTGGTTTGGTGAGTCCAGCCTTTCCCTAAGGATTCCATTGGAGAAGAAGGAATGTTTGGGAATCACAAAGTGCAGCCTTGGGAGGATGTAGCTGGACATGGAGCCATTAAATCCCTGAGGCGCTGTTTAATATCTTTATTGATGATATGGATGAGGGAATTAAGTCCATCATCAGCAAGTTTGCAGATGATACCAAGCTGGGGGCAAATGTGGAACTGCCAAAGGGCAGAAGGGCCCTTCAGAGGGACCTTGATAAGCTGGAGAAATCGGCAGAGTCCAATAATATGAGATTTAACATGTCCAGATGCTGGGTTCTTCACTTTGGACATAACAACCCCATGCATCGTTATCGGTTGGGGGATGAGTGGCTGGAAAGTGGTGAAATGGAGAGGGATTTGGGAGTAATGATTGACAGAAAACTTAATATGAGCCAGCAGTGTGCCCAGGTGGCTAAGAAGGTCAATGGCATCCTGGCCCATATCAGGAACAGTGTGGTCAGTCGGACTAGGGAAGTTCTCCTTTCCCTGTACTCGGTGCTGGTCAGACACATCTGGAATGCTGTGTCCAGTTCTGGTCTCCCCAGTTTAAGAAGGATGTTGAGCTGCTTGAGAGGGTCCAGAGAAGGGCGACAAGGATGGTGAAAGGACTGGAGAACAAGCCCTATGGGGAGCGACCGCGGGAGCTGGGGTTGTTCAGCCTGGAGAAGAGGAGGCTCAGAGGTGACCTCTTTGCTGTTTGCAACTACCTGAGGGGAGGCTGCAGTCTGGTGGGTGTGAATCTCTTCTCTCAGGCTGCCAGCACCAGAACAAGAAGACATGACCTCAAGCTGTGCAGGGGAGGTTTAGACTGGATGTTAGGAAAAGTTTTTTCACACAGAGAGTGATCCCTCATTGGAATGGTCTGCCCAGGGTGGTGGTGGAGTCGCCATCCCTGGAGGTGTTTAAGAAAAGACTGGATGAGGAGCTCAGTGATATGGCCAAGATGGTGGGAGGCTAGGATGGATGGAGCATGGTGCCCGTGGTTCCACACTTGTGGGCCTGATCCCTGGGTGGGCGTTCGCTTGGGAGTTGGACTGGATGATCCTGTGTGTCCCTTCCAACTCAGAATTACCTGTAAACCTGGAAGTTCCAGAGGAGATTCTAAAGGGAATCAAGGATGAGTTTCCTTTGCTTTGAACCAGGAGAGCTCCAGATTTAAAGAGTGGGAAGCAGCTTCAAGTGGAAGTTGTGCCTCGGGTTTTTTCATGTTCAATTCCCTTTTATTGCTCAGCAAAGTGTGTGTTCCTTTGTAGGACTAAACTCCTGAACTCTGGAATGTTTTATGGGATCCTCACGATCCCAACTGTAGTTGTTCATTTTTGCCAGAGCATTTCTGTTTTCCTTTCTGAGTTCAGATCTGTACAGCCCCTGCTTTGGAGACAGGTTCAAAATGAAAGTCCAGTGGAATAAAAACAAGGATGTTATGAGCTGTGACCACTCTTCAGTGTGCAAGGATAACATCTCTAGGAATGAGGAGACGTTGGGAGCTCCCTGTCCCAAACACAGGATAAATATTCCCTCAGAAATGGCGTTAAAAGTGAAGCACAAAAGAATAAATGTGTGATAGAGTCACTGAAAACATCCCAGAAAAAGCTTCAAATTTACACCTTTTCAGACACCAAAGGGAAACTAAATCCATTTAAAGCTGTTTCCTTTACTTCCCCTGATGGGAAAATCATCCTGTGTTGCATAAAATGGTGGATAAGCATTTTAAAAATAAAACATTTTATATTTCAATCACCCCAAATGTGTCATTTTGGAGAAACTCTGAATATCTGGATATTTCCAAACTCACTGAATTGAAAGGAATCACACAATGGGCTTCAGTGCCCCAAAATATGTAATTCTTTTTATTACAAAAAGAGTTTTAAATGGTAAAATTCCAACTTGCTCTAGTTCTCAACACCTTTTTTATCTGATGGTGTCTCAGATTGAACTTGAAGGTGAGAGGAGAATGTGTGTCCACAGAGGCTTGGGAAAGCAGAAAAGTATTGTGCAATGTAGAAAAAAGGGATCACCTTGAATTAAAGAAAACTATGTATTTTTGTTTCCTGAGTCATCAAAATAACTAATAAACATTTTTAAAATCTAATTTCTTTGTCAAAATGATGCAAATCTGCTGTTCATGTACAGGTTAAAGACCCAGCTCCTTCTCCTGGATCCACAGAAGTGCTTTAAACACAAAGTCAGCTTTTCCCACAAGGAATTATTGGAAGTTCCAGCTCCTGCAGGCTCCTTCAGAGGACACTGGAGCCAGTGGAAAAGCTCCTGGCTGTGCAGAATTCCAGCTGGACAGCCAAAGGACTTGGTTTCCCTGTGTGGGAGAACCCCATGGGAGGCGGATTATTTTTAACAAGGGAGCCTTAAGAGCAAGTTCCACCATCCCCAGCTGAAATAGCTCAGGAGTGCTGCTGTCCCAAAAGTCCCTGACAAGAGGGAAGGATCTTGAGAATGTGCATCTCCATGGGAGCTCTGGGAGCTGATGAGATTCAGACCTGGGGGAAAAAAAGAAGCTGAATTTAAAAATATTAATTAAAATTGTGGAGAGGTTTAGATGGGCTATCAGGAAGGAATTCCTCACTGGGAGGGTGGGGATGGACTGGAATGGCTTTCCCAGAGAAGCTGTGGCTGCCCCATCCCTGGAAGTGTCCAAGGGCAGGTTGGAGCAACCTGGGATAGTGGAAGGTGTCCCTGCCCATGGCAGGTGGTAGCACTAGATGACTCTTAAAGTCCCTTCCCACTCAAACCATTCTCGGATTCTGAGATATTTATCCACAGTCTCCCCCACATGAAGGACCCCAACACCAAGGAAAAGCACTGAGGTGCATTGTCTGCCATAAATGTGTGGGAAAAGTGGAATGATGGGGCATAAACAGGAATGGGAAGGGTGGAAGCTCTGCAGGAAACTTGCTTTTGCACAGGCTGGGAAGCGTTGGTTGAGCACCAAAAAGTCTAGAAAAGTGGTGTAGGAAATGTGGGTGGATTTATTTGGTTCACTGTCACCTCCCTCTGCTCCCATTGCACAATCAAACCGTTGAATCCATGGAGAATTCCCAAACATATTCCTTACAGTCTACACTATCACACACGCAATGTTCTATACTTTTATGGCCATTTTTGAGGCTTTTCAGAGAGTTTCAAACCACTATTCACTGGACTAGTTCAAGTCCAGGAGAGGGAATGTCACTCCTTTAGCACCTTGCATTGGCTGCACAAAGAAATGTCACATCTGAGCCAGGAGAACTCCCAAAACACACTTCACCTCCTCCATAATATCAATGTTTCCCTCTCCTGCATCCTTGTATCATTTTATTTGATCACAGTGACTTTATTACACGAATAAATTTCTCAAAACCACCTCATAAGCAGCCTGTGCTCCTTGGACAACACTCCCAGCTCTAAAATTTGAAGCCAAGCTGAAAAATGGTATAAATTTATTTTTTTTTTTAGGATTTTTAGGGAACTTCTATAAGGAAAAAAAAAAAAAAGGATAAGATGAACAGAGAAAATTCCTGTATGAAAAGAAAAACAGTATTTGCAATAGGACTAAGAAGCAGCTGTCCTTAAATACCTTTAATTAATATATAAAATAAGTTGATTTGACTATTCTAAAAACTCAATTGCCACGCTACACCCATTTGTCAGGGTGAGACAACATGAATCAATGTAGATAAATAGAAAAAGATTAAACACAAGGAATAACAAGACACTCCAACATGACAAAAAATTCCTTCCAAACACATTATTGAGCTTTTCGCCTCATATTTTTTCCCAAACATTTGTTTTTATCCCCTGATTGAAGCTGAATTAAATGATTTTTAAGAAGGCAACATTTTTCATTAAAAAGATTTTTGAGAAGGCAGCATTTTTCCTAAAAAGAACAGTGTGGGTTTCAATCTCCTGGATTCCCAAGAACTCCTAGAAGGTTATTCCCAAGCAGCCACTTTTGGAGCACAAGTCTCTCCCCTCTGATATTTCTCCTCCACAGCAGTGAAGCAGCATCAGAAATCCCTTTTTCTGCTCCCTCCCTCTACCCCCAGGAGAGTTTCAGGTTTTATTATTCCCATAAAAGTGTTTTATGTTGGCTTTTCCCAGGGAAATTCCGAGCTCACATGCTGCTCCAAAATAGGCCTTTCGATGTTCACCCCACAGCGCTGGTTGCTAGTGGTTGGTGGTCCTTCTCCTGACCCACAGCACTCAGAAATCCAGAAGCAATGGGATATTTTGTGGATTTGTTTCATGGATAAGGAAAAGGGACTCAGTCAGACCTGATCTGATTTTGGAGCTGACCTAGATCTGAAGTACAACTCCACATGGGAAAAGGACTCCACAGACACCACATTCACAACGTTTTGGCCAAACACAGGTGTTCTTTTTGGCACTTGGGAAGGATGGGATCTATCCCAGTCCAGAGCACCATTGAACAGGAGTGATGTCTTTGGTGCAAACAGGGAGGGTTGTGATCAGGAAAAATCAGTTTTCTTCTGGTCATGGATGGTTGGAGAGGACTCCTGGACACACACGCAGCTCCTGCTCCAACAAAATTCCAGACTCTGTCCTTCTTCAGATCACTGAAAAGAATAATGGAGACTGTCGGATCCTTATGCGACCCAGAAACCCAACTGGAAGCAAGTGGAAGTTGAAAGAAAATGAACAACCCAACAAATATCCTGTTGGAACCTTTGGGAAACTGTGGGCTCGGCATTCCAGGGGCTTGATCCACAAAAATGTCTCTGCCTCAATGCTGGTAGTTGAGGTTGCCACCTAATTGATATGGAATTATTAGATCCGTCTCTGGACTGGATTTCAGGATCTGTTCACTTTGGCCTTCACAAGCATCGAGGGGATCATGGAGAAGCTGAAGGTTCTCCTGCACTATCCTTATCCTTTCCAGAGGAACAAGTGCATCCCTCCAGGAATTTAGCTGCAGGTGAGGCAGAGATGCCCAGACACATTTTGTGTGCAAGAGATCTTTTGGACTGAGATCCAGGAGGTGACATTATGGATTTGTAGGATCTACATGAATTGACTTCAGCTCTCCGACTTCTAGGAAAAAAAAATTAAAAAAAAAAAATAAAATTGAAAAATTATAAAGTAGCAGCAGTAAATTAATTCCTCCTTCTCTCCTCGTCTTTTTGCAATAATGCAGCTCTAATGTGTTGACCTTGAAGGGTGGAATATTTCATACCATCCTATTCCCACAGACTGAGGGAAAATTGCATTTAAATCCTTTTGCAAAAGCAAGGGAAGGGGAGGTGGGGGAGGCAAAGGGCAGATTTCTCAATTCCTGGCAAGTGCTTTGGCTTCCAAGGGCTGTGGTGGGACCTCCAGGTTAGTCGGGGCTTGGAGACAGATCAGTCCAAGACTTTTGTGAATGGAACATGTCAACAGACAAGAGATCCCATTCCAACACTTGGGTTTGCTCTCCATGTCATCACTGGAACTCAGGAAAAAGGGAAACTCAGAGCAGCGTGAGGGACAAAATGAAAAGATTTGCAAACGAGGCCTCCCCACTGAGCCTTTCACAGACTTGTGGGAGGTCCTTTGGCCTCCCTCTTGCTTTCCCACTGCCTCCTGTCACTTCCTGCACAAACTCCACCCCCTCGGAATCCCAAAGAAAGTCCCTATTTTTCCGTCACTTCGGAGGCTCCATTGTGGCATTGCTCCCTGCCACAAGCAAGGCTCCGGCTCCCCTCAGGGAATGTCCCAGTCTCTCCTCACACCCTGGGCTCCAAGCCAGATTCCTCCCTCCCTCCCTCTCTGTTTGCTCCTTGTCCTCCAGAAACTTTTCCCAACTGAGCCAGATCAGGTATTTTTCAGGAAAGAATTTCTTCCTGAAATATTTGCCTGGTACAGCCAGGAAAAGGCAGGTTTCTCCCTTCTGACCATCAGCACTCTCCACATAAAATGTGCTTAACCACATATCAAATGACGGCATTATCTGACACAGAAATGCAACTCAGCTCTTCCCCCTTCCCACAGAAAATCCCTTCTCACTCTGATCTTCTTCCCTGTTACACACTCAGTTACCATATCCCAATTCCAGTTTGGATTAGAAGGTGAGGTGATTTAGTTCAAACCACTTTCATGGGCAGGGACAGCTCCCACTATCCCAGGTTGCTCCAACCATCCAACCTGGCCTTGGACACTTCCAGAGATTGGGAATCCTCAATTTCTCTTGGAAACCTGTGCCAGGGGCCCCAGCACCTTTGGTAAAAATCTTTTTCTGCCTTTATACGTTGAAAAACCACAAGAAACTCTCCCTGGAGCCTTCTCTTCTCCAGGCTGAACAATCCTCAACCTCAGTTCTTAAAATCGTCGTCCTGAGGAATTTTCCAAGGGAAAATTAGTTGCCTTCATGGAAAGGTGAAAGTCGATGGAGAGGTACTACGGATAGAAAATAGGAAACAGGTAAAAGAAACGGCAAGGTTAATTATCAAAGGGGTAATTATCAAGTTGATTATCAATTTTCAAGGAGAAATCAAACCCCTAACAGTTTCACTTTCTCCTCATATTTTCTCCAAAGGAAGCAGTGGAACTCTGGCTGTCAGTAGGATTTCTCCTTTGAAGCAAACACTGGCAATCCAACAGTAATTAACAATCTCAGACTGGTATCCACTCACAGGGCAGGATTCGAAGCTGTTTATGGCTCTTGGCTTGATTATCCCACACTTGATTCCAAACCTTTGCCACTGACTGACTCAGGCACTCACACAGGGATGGAACTCCTTCTGCCAGATGTTTTCTGTTTGGAATGGCACCTGGGGTGTCTTCCAAACATTCCCCACTATCCACGTTCAGTTGTTAAAGAAAACTCGCTCTCCTGTATGACCGTTCCCAAAACTTCCCATATGTCAAATGATATTCTGTGGAGAGCCTTGAAGCCCTGGAGGTGACTCTTGTCTTCCACTGGGGAATGTAGGAAAAGGAGCCTAAAATCCATGTGGCATCAAATGTGGAGGAGCAGGAAGGGCTGCTGTGTCCATGTGGGATACAGACCTGGCTGTGGAAGAGCTGCCAGAGGACTGCTGTCCTTGCCTGGAATTCTGCATTTTAATTTCTTTACAATGACTGAAATACAACCTGCCTTGAAATAACCTGGTTCCATCTCTCCTTCCAAGATTCCAGGTGTTCATTCCAGCAATGTACCTGCTGCTCTGCCATGGGGAATTTGGGCATTCTTCTGCTGAAAATGACCTTCCTCTTTTTTGCCGGAATTAGTTTTCACTTGGATCCATTCCCTGCTCTGGCTCACTGTCCGTGCAATGATCTCAATTCTAAATAAAGAATGGAGCAGGACTGGGAAGGGAGAGGCAGGAGGGAATTGACTGAATAAACTTAAGGATTTGCAGGGATCATCCACTACTGATTTAATTTTGTAATTAAACCAACAGACTCATGTCTGTGCAATCATGGGGCAAATGTATCCAAGGAAGTGGGTTCAGAAAACATGAAAAAATAAAGGATTTTTTTTTTTTTTCTGTATGGGCTGAAAAAGTTATTTTTCTCTTCCTAGAGAGGAGATACTTTAGGAATGATTTGCAGGACTTGCCTCTGCCAGCAAATGGGTGAAAAGGCTCTTTGAAATCCATGATTAATGATCAGATAAATCTATCTCACAAGGATTGGGAAAGGCGAGGAAAGATTTGCTGTCCAAAGACAGATCGGACTCACGGATAAATTATGAACCCCTGGCACAATCATTGGCCTTGGAAACACATTAAATCAACCGAAATTGCCCGGCTGGCAGTGCCAGGATGAATCCTCCTCCCACATTTTGCTTCCCTGATGATTTTCCCAGAGTGGGTCACTGGGTTCACTGAACTTCAGGCCTCTCCCTTTCCATGGATCAGGTATTTCTTCCTGGAATGGCTCCAGGATTGTTCCTTGCCAATGACTCAGTGCTGGCAGCAGGGAAGGGACTTCCTGACAAACATGTTGCACGTGTTGAGTTGTGCAAGTGTGGCACAGAAACCTTCAGTGCTCGGCATCATGGCCAGGGATAAAAGTTTGGAAAGGGAACAGAGAGAGAAAGATCAGATTTTAGCTCCAGGTATCCTGGAATTGGCCTTGACAGAGTTAAAATAACCCCCCAGTTTCTGTTTTCCCACTGTCCAAACTAAGTGCGAGGCAAAGAAAGGGGGAGTGATTGCAGAGAGAAGGAAAAATTAGCAGTCGGATTTTGCAGGAATACAGACCGGGAAAGAGAGTTGTCATCCCACCTGGGTATGGCTTTGGAATGCCAGAGATATGCTTCATATTTAGAGAGGGCTGAGGTGGAAAGTGTATGTTGAGGTCAGTCCCCACCACCTCAGCCTGTGGAAAAACACTTGGAAAAGTCAATTAAATATCCCTTTAAAACACACTTATTCCCTTAACCATACATGGATACATAGGAGGAATTTTCTGTCCTCTTTCTGGAAAGATGGATAGAAGGGGAGGACAGCTTTTCCTGCTGCTCTGCAAGTGACTTGTTTTACTTTGTCCCATGGAACAGCTCTTTCCCTGGGCATTCAGCTGCTTCCAGAGTATTCCTGTGTAAATAAACTGGGATTTTCCATGGACTATCACTGTGTAGGAGTGTCAAAGGCACCATTCCTGCCCTCTGGAAGTGCGGGCACACACATTGGCAAACACCCAAGAGTCGTCTTGCCATTGGGAAAAAAATTCCTATGGATTCTTGCACTTGGCCTTTCCGGATCCATCCTGGCATTGATTCCCAGGTGAGGTTGCCTGGGGCAGATCATTGAGCCCATCCCTGGGGCTGTACAGGAGAATCCCTAATGAGAACCTTCATTAATTAATTAGTGCCCAGAAAGCAGCTTGGCACCCACACCCGTCCCAGGCAGGGAATGTTCTGTATTCCCATGATTAATGTGGGATCCCACTTTCAATTGTCTACAAAAAGCGATTTTAAGGAAATATCTCCAGGACAATTTAGGGACTGGATTTCTTGGATTTGCACCAAGACCTTTTATAAGTGTTTAAAAACAGGGGAGTTTTAAAAATATTTTTAACCCTAGGATCTAGTCCTTCCTTCCTGAAATTCAGCTTTCCAGGCAGCCCAAATACCTTGGATGGACCTTAAACTTGCAATTACCCAGCAGTTCATCAGTCAATCCAAAAAAAAGTGCTGAGTGACGAGAAGGACATGAGAAGTGTCAAATTGCCAAGAAATCCCAATTCTCTCAAAATAAAGGGAAGTAAGGAATGAACTGAAGCTCAGGAAGACGTTCCTGAATTGCAACATCTCCCAGGATTTCTCCTGGAGTGGAGTTTTCTGTCTCGTCCTCTCTCCCTCGGGCACAATCCCATTTGAGGAGGGAAGTCTCTAAAGGAAGAAGGAAACAGGAAAGGGACTCATTTTCTCCTCTGCTGGGGAGAAAGAAAAACTAAAGTTCTCCAGCTGTGACAGACTGGAACCAATAGAGAAACTGGGCTTGAATTTCCCTGGAAAACAGTTCTCAGCTGCTGCTGAGGAGGTTTGGAGCACTTTACATGATGAGCCCAAAGCTGAGATAAAATTTGAATTTCTCAGCAGGAATTAAAAATTTATAAAGGTGAAATAGAACCAAACTCCAAAGCTGCTGAAATCCTGGTTTTTTTAACAGAAAATGGCACAACTTTGATTCTACCACAGGTGGATCCAGCACTGAATCCTCTTAATCCTTCCTGGAAACCAAATTGAAACTTTAAACTGATAAGTGATAAATAAAACAGGGAGGTGCAAAATTTCTGAGCCCGAAAAACAATCTGGTTTATGTTCATAAATCTGAACTTCCTTCCATCCCAAACCAGCCTGATCAAAATGACCTTTGGGAAAGGGCTTCCATCGCCCTAAAAAAGAAACCAGGGAAGCTCTGTGGCTCTAAGCACAATATTCCTCCTCCCACTCCGGGAACAAGAGCTGGGATCTCACTCCCACATCCTCGTTATTTAAAGTCTTGTGGAATTCCAACACATGGAAATCCAAAGCCTGAGCAGAATCCACAACCCGTGAATTCCTCGGAGGCTCAGACCTTCTTTAGTTTACCCAGCTTTTGGTTTGTTGTCCTCCAAGGCTAAAAATTTGGGATCGTTCTTTTCATCCCTCGTTGATTTAAAAAATCTGGAATAGCGACGTATTTCAAACCCAAAAATGTGGAGGAGAAAAGTCACTTTGGGGAGGGGAAACACTTTTTTTCCCCCTTAAAAATTTGGACAAAATTTGTTTTGCTTGTGTCAATTTTGACAATAATTATCCCTAAATTAAATAAGATATTTTGATATTTGAACTCAAAAATCTAATTTTCAATCAATGGAAACTCAAGTGTTTCAAAAATAATCAAACTCTTTCCAATGAGAGGAAAGAAGTCAAAATTCTTGAAATTTGACTTTTAGCCAAAATTAAGTTTTAATCTAAAGGAGTAAAATTTTGAGGTGATTCTTAACAATAAGAACATTAAATTATTGGGCTTTATCAATATTTGCTAAGATTTCAATCACTAAATTTATAAAAATTAACTTATTTCCTGTGTATTTCACTAATTACATGTTTTCATTATTTTTCTCCTTTTTTCTCTTTAAATGTCCAGTTCTGTCTCTGATGCTGAGGATTAATTTTCAATTTTGGTGTTTAATATTTGGTTTTCAGGGGTAAAAATGGTGCTAAAATTGGTTGTACCAATCGTTCCTTTGTTCTGTTTGTTGCTTTTTGCGTCTTATTTTAGGTTATTTATTTTTGTTATTATTTTTAGATTATTTAAAAGAAGTAGATCTGTAATATTACTGTTTTGCAATAGATGTGAAATAAATTAAAGTTCATTGCAAGCATAATTGAGATACTGGAGGTGAACTTGGGCCTATGAATATTCTGGGGAACAAATAATTATCTATTTAATTATTTATACATAAAATATAATGACAAAA
>WEKX01018814.1:0-26199 GCA_013390025.1 Pitta sordida
TTACACATGTACATATACAAGTAGCAAAACTAAAGCAAGACCTTTCCGTGCTTAAGAGGTCTAGAGGATGCTTTACTAGTTAAAGTGGTTTTTTCCTAACTCCTAAAACCAAAAATATACCTTTCTGTAGCTTGTAAGCAAACCTTAAATCCAGAGAACCGACTTTTCATAAATCAGTGTCACCTGTCCCTGCCCTCCCTTTAATCCTGACCCACAAACTCTCGGTTGATTCCTCACCCATCCCCAGGCGGAGCTCCGTGCACTCCATGGAGTCATTGACATTGAGCAGAAGAGTAACACTAACTCATTCTAAGATAAACAGACAAGCCACTGTTATTGCAACTGGTACACTTCATGGATGATAATTTTTCCCCTTACTAAATATTCTTAATGACACATCATTAGATTTCATTTTATTGTGCTGTTAGTAACAAACAAAAAACAATCAACATGGGAATATGCATTTCCAAACAAAGAGCTGTTCCATTTAGGGAGTCTGTACAGGAGAAGTCCCTGCAACAGTACATGTTAAGAGCTGAACTTCAGCAAATATAGAAGAAAACAAGAGATGAAAGCCTGTACTGTGCCTCAGAGAGATTTTCTACATTGCATGGATATCACTAAAAGGAACTACTGCTGAAATCTGAAGCACAATAATTGCCTGGCAAAGGCTCCCTGGGTCATTCTGTCCTGGTGTCTGTGTGCACCCAGGTTAAACCTCACTGCCAAGGGGAAACTGCAGAAGGGCACTGGGAAGGCAGCATACATTGCTCTCAAAATGAGCCAAGCACTCTGCAGGAGCTACTTTGGGTTGTTTCCCAGTTATCTGAGACACAAATAATAAGGTCAAGACATAGGTTCAGTAAAATTCAGTATCTCTCATAGCAGAGCCCTTGCTACCGCAAAAACGTCTGTGCAATGTGCAGTAGTATCCTCTGGATATTGACACTGCATTTAATACTGAAGACCACAGCAATGCTGTATGTGTTACAATGTACATTAATACATCAGTATCTCCACCTGCTTTTAGCAAGATTCTTTATGCCAGTATTTGCAAGCATCCCCCAAACCAGGATCTCACAGACCTCCTACCTCAATGAAATGCTGTACCCCCTACAAGTGATATGGAATTTTGTATAGGTAGAATCAAGTATTTATAAAACTAGTAGGTGTTTTCAGTTTTATGGAGGTTTTATACCAGTTTTATGTTGCTGTTTTTTTCTTTTTTGCTAAAAAATAAAAGTTCTGAGGGTTACTTTTCAACTCAGAGTCAAGAGCTGCAAAATCAAATTGGAAAATGTCACCTCTTGCACTTGCAGTACACAAATTAAGTTTCTCCATGATATCAAGCAAGCTTTTCACACAAAAGAAATTTAAGAACATTTTGAAGACAAGACTTCTCCAACTAAGTGGTTTTTTCCTTACTGTTAAATAGTTAATACCTGATGCCAAAGTAATTTTAAGTTCTTTTGATCCTAGTCAATTAGTTACAGCAGATTAGTAACAGTTCTATTTACAAAAAGTGCATTTATATTTAAATTAACCTTATTTAAATGCAACTTTGGTTATTTTTAATGCTAATATACCAATTTTTAATTTCCTATGAACTTCTTTTCTGACCAAATACATCTAAAACCCAGCCTTGAAGTAGTACTGAAAATGATGGATACAATAAATCTGAATAAATTTTGTAAAAGTACTAATCAAACACAATAATGTATTAAGGGCAGTTTCAAATGCTAGGAAATACAAACCCTGACATTTTTCTAGATGGTCATAATAAATAATACAGTTGGGTCTCCTATATCATGCACCTGCAGCCTTAATTCGGACCTGGCAGTCGCGCCACCACCGCCAGCCGTGTCCACCCGCCACTGCCCCTGCCGTCCCCAGCCCGTGCTGCCCCCAGTGCAGCGCGAGCCACCACCGCTGCTCGTTCCGGTGCCCAGACCGAGGCCACAGCAGTGGCAGGTTACGCATGTGCAGTTGCAAAACAGGTCTCCTACTTCACTAAAAAATCATGCCGCTAAGATCTGGGGGGCACAAAATGCAAGAGGGCCGACTGTATTATCTTTGCTATAAATTTATTTTAGAAGTGGCTTTAATGAGTGGGCTACCTCTTTTTTTCCCCCCTCTTCCAGTGAGTCCTTTAGTGTTTCTCTTAAATGTAAACAAAACATATGAGTATTTAAGGTTCGTATTAGTCTTCAGCCTCCTGGAACCATTTCAAAAATTTTTTCAATAACATAGAAAATACACAAATTTTATCTATTTAATTTTGCATATATAACTACCTGCATATGCCAGCTTGTGTCCCCTTTGTTAATGTTCACTGATTGTACAGACACTCAACCAGGACCAAAACAGATATATTATTAAACTACATTTGCAAGAGATTGCATACTTGAAAAGGTCACTTTTCAAGAGTACAGAGCACTACAAGAAACACACAAAAAAGTTAAGCAAAATCAACTTGTATTTCTCAATGTAGTAACTTGGTAACTTGAACTTGGATTATGATTGCTTGCTAAACTGGGAACAGTCTTACAGTAAGAGGAATGTTTTCAAAAATATTGAAGACATTTAGGAACACATACCACATTCTTAAATGCTTCCTCAATAATAAACCAAATAATTGATTTGTTTCCTACACTTTTTCACTTGGCTTCAATATTATCTATATTTCAGAATATGCTTCGTGTTCCTTCACAGCCTGCAAGATTTAAAACAAGAATAGAGGTTTTTGAAATTTAACTGCTGGGAACAGTCGTAAACCTGTTCAAAAAAAAAAAGGGGGAAAAAAAACAAGTTCAAAAAAATAAAAAAAGGAAAGTGAGAAAAAGGCCTAAATATAACATATATGTGGTATCTTCAGAAAAAAAGGATACAGAGTAACTTAATATTAATTAAGCAAAGCGCGGTAGATTAGGACATGGAAGGGTGAAATCAGTTCCCAGTTACTAACAACCAAGAAAAAAATTGTCAAATAAATTAGGAAAGATAATAATAAGTAGCCTAAAAATTGCTAGATAAATAAAATAGGTGGGATATGTTAAACAGCAGAGCAATACATTAATCTCTGTATTTCTATAGCTTGGTGCATTTGGGTTTTTTTCTCCTAGATTTGTATTCACAGAGATATTTCTCCTTCTGATTTCTTTCCATTTTCTGAGGCTGATCTAGACTACAAATTCCTCAACTCTGTGTCATATAGTTTCCAATTCATCAGTTTATTCCATACAATTTTTTGCATTTTGTACTTTTGAGCATTTTGCATAAACAAGTTTGCCTTTATGTTGCCCAGTAGTTGTGTGATTCCCTTTTAAGAAAGGTCAAATTATGGCCACTGGAACAGAACGTTTTTCAAAATATTAAGTGTCACACTGAATCATGTGTTGCAAATAATCTGCATTTCAATTCAATAGAGAGAGGAAAAAGAAATCCTACTAGCTCAAATGGGTCAAATCATGCCATTGTTCTTTCAAGATTAATATCTAAAAGCTCACAACCTTCTTGTTTAGCAGTAATCAAGTGATAACTGATTAGAAATGTGCAAAAGAAACTCCATCATAAACCTGTCAGACAACTTCTTCTTAAAAAGAAATTCAGAATTAGGTAAATACCTAGCAGGACAGTAGAAGCCTGTGTTCCAACCAGGTGTCCTCCAGAAGATTGGTTAAACTGTGACTGCCAACCCTTCCCAAACATGCAAACGAGAGATGATATATCTTTCGTAAACAGGAAGGATAATGACTTTATCTAGATAAAGCTTAGATATCAACTCCGCCTCTTTTAGACAAGGTTTTATCATATGGTTAAATCCAGAGAAGCCGGGTTTGTTTATCTGGTATTTAAGTACAAAGAACAAGTTGTGATTCACGTGTTCTGTAGATGAAGAACACACAATGCAAATAAACCTTGATATAAAAAAAATAAAATCACTGCCAGTTGCAAACATTTCAGAGGTTGACAGATCTATAGCTTATGCTGAAATTCTGAAGTCCCATTGTCTGTTCACAAGCAGTTATTTTACCCTCCATGGTTGCCTGTTATCCCTCTGATACATGACCGTTTTCCTCACCTCAAAAAGGGGGGAAAAAAAAAAAATCAAACCCAAACCAACGCACAAACTTGAGATGCACTACTTTCTGATAAAAGTAAGGGAAATGCTTCAAATTAGAAGAGATTGTGATCTCCTAGAACTGCTGTATCCTCACTGTGGCTCTGGTTTTGGACCCTATAGCTGCATTTCTGGTCATTGTCATCAGAGCATCTGGGGCAGCCATATGGGAAAAAAAAACCCTGCCTTGCACATGGCTTACTTCCTTCCATACCTCTACCAACCTCTTCTGCTTTTTTAAACTGTCACTTCTGTCTGTGCTCTCTGCAATGCTCACTCCCACTGCAGATGGTATCACAACAAAGGGTGCCCTCTCCTCTCCTTTTTCCTGGAAACAGCAGGTTACCTGCAGAAAGTGGTCTGGCACATTCTTTAACAGATGAATTGATCTGTCAGTTAACTCCTGCTCATGCAAATGCCCTGTTACTTTCCACATTTGCTGCTGCAGCTCTGGCTCAGAGGTATGTCCCCGACTTTGCAATAGAGCCTTACCGTCGAATACTCAGAATACTGAGTCGAATACTGTCGAATACTGTCGAATAGCTCAGAATATTCTATGATTCTATGATTCCATCTTTCTGTTAAAACCCCATTTTAATTCTCCATGAAAGGCCTTATCACAGTTTTTCAAAGGTAAACTACCAATATATACCACAAAAATAATCACCAGGATGACAAAGGTTTTCCTAAAACATGAGGGCTGCAAAATAATTCTTTGTTGGTTTGGGTTTTTTTGTTTGTTTGTTTTTGTTTAGTTGCTTTGTGGGGGTTTTTTTGAGGGCGAGAGGGGTAGGAGGTAGGTAGGAGTTTGTCCTTGTTGGGGGTGGTTTTGTCCTTTTTGGTTTTTTTGCTTTTTGGGAAGGGATGCCTCANAACAGATGAATTGATCTGTCAGTTAACTCCTGCTCATGCAAATGCCCTGTTACTTCCACATTTGCTGCTGCAGCTCTGGCTCAGAGGTATGTCCCCGACTTTGCAATAGTGCCTTACTGTCGATATCCAGCTCAGAATATTCTATGATTCTATGATTCCATCTTTCTGTTAAAACCCCATTTTAATTCTCCATGAAAGGCCTTATCACAGTTTTTCAAAGGTAAACTACCAATATATACCACAAAAATAATCACCAGGATGACCAAGGTTTTCCTAAAACATGAGGGCTGCAAAATAATTCTTTGTTGGTTTGGGGTGTTTTTGTTTAGTTGTTTTGTGGGGTTTTTTTTGAGGGCGAGAGGGGTAGGAAGTAGGTAGGAGTTTGTCCTTGTTGGGGGTGGTTTTGCCCTTTTTGGTTTTTTTGCTTTTTGGGAAGGGATGCCTCAATGCTGCCTTTCTCCCCAAAACAGGTAAAACTTGATCATTGCTACCTTGCTTGCAATGAAAAAAAGAAAATACTTGATTGTCTACATATTGAAACTAGTCAAGAAAAACAATGCACCAGTTAAGCTGTGACCTGTTTATCCGCTGCTAAAAATTTCCATCTAAAAGACACAGCAGCCAGTGTGTTAATTGTTTTAATTGCAAAATGCAAGTAGAATACAAAAATAGGAGCCGACTTCACCATTGCAAAGAGCATTACATCTAGATGAGTGATGAACAATTATGGCAAATTGCTCCAAGGATGATATTATTTGGTGGAAATGGGGCCCGGGGAGGAAAGAGAAAAAAATCCCACAATTTCTATGCTTCAATTCGATATATTTTCGATAGCCTACAATGTTTTTCCCCTCCAAAAAGAGTCCCATTTATCCTTTCTTCTCTCAGCTAGGGCTTGTGTGCAAGTCATCAGTTGAAAAGAAAGGGCATGAAAAATATTTCAGCTAACGCTTGTCTTTCATTTAAACCAGGTGCAGTAACTACAGAAGCCACGAGGTGGCACATGGTTTGTGCCCTAATTCTCACACAAATAAAACCTTGTGTTAGGGATCAGAAGGATGAATTACTATAGCTTTATTAGTCTCATTGTCTTTTTAGCAACAAAAAAAATTCCATTTTCTAAGTGCAACATCTAAGATTTTAATTGCAACAACTATTCGAGTTTCAGGAAAAAATATACCTCAAAGGCATCAATCCCACTTCCATCCTCCGTGTGTATAAACGTATTAGGGCAGTGAAATATTACTGCTTTCACTTAAAAGCCCGCTGTAATGTGGTTATAGACCTATCATGGTTAATATAATCTGACTACAGTAAATAAAACAGATTTGTTAAAACTATTTGGATGAGCAAAACAATGGTACAGCATGCAAATCCCAGTGAATGTAGTCTAACCTGCTTCCAAACCCTTAAAATGTTTTATCAAATGCATCCACCACTAAGGCAATGTTTAGGAATCTTACGCATATGCATTAGTCCTACAGCACTACTGGTGTCCACCAAAATTGATGTGAACACATTTTCTTTTCCATGGAAATTACCTGAAATATGGCAAATTATATGAACACCACAGAAGTTCTGTATGACAAAGAAAGTTATGCTCATTCCCATGACATCATTCCCAAATCCTGCTCATATTTGAATTAAACACAAATAATTGTACTCCATGAAAGTTTTCAGGGTTTGATCTAGAGTTTTATTCTGTATTGGAAGAAACAGACATTCTTAGTTGGGAGGGGTAGGGCAGGTGGTGGGAAGCAGGATAGTGACAGCTTTGCACTGTAGTACATCTCTACAACTTCCCTTTTTGCCCTCCTTAGCATGAGCTCCTCCTTCAGCTTTTCCAGGCACACCTTCTGGGATCATACAGTGGTTTGATATCACATTGTCCCAGTTTCACAAACTGAAATGTGTGTCCTGAAGAAGAGACACATGAGAAACTTGAAACTAAATACCAGCTTTGTTTCTGCCATAGTTCACACTAGACCAGAATGTGTTCCTGGACATTCTTTTGGACTAATAAACTTTTACTATAAAACCCCAAATGTCTTTTCTGAGTGCTTTGCAGGCTAATCTTACTTTTGACACAAAGAGTATAATTCTGAAAAGTATTTATAAACCCCTTTCAAGTGATCTAGCAAAGGAATACTCCAGCTTCCTTAATAAAACCTCTTTGAACTGCATGTGCTTCTAGGTTTCAAATATTAAAGCTACATTTTATATAATGCTTATCTACCACAGTGACAGGATTCTAAAAGATGGTTTCCAATTCAACCCACAGCAGTCCCATCCAATGCTTATTGATATTCCTAAGCTTGTGTAAAATTATATTGTGTTTTCTTTCCAGTCTGGGAACATTTCTCCTGTTTGAATTTTATTAAACCTAGTAGTCTCAAAAGCTAAATTTGTCTTATGCAATTCAGGTTGCAGTCATATATTAGAGCAGAGATTATTGAAGACATATACTAGAGCAGAGATTCATGAGATGAATGCTGTTCTCCGGTCCTACCCCTTCTAGCCTCTTCAGAAGAACTCTTGAACCCTGAAGGGATGAGGTTACTATATTGTTTTCTAAAATCCATTCTTAAAGCCCAGCAGCAACTTGTATATGACCAACTAGTATGGGAACAGAAGTATTTAGAAAATTACTTGGTATGCAGTATTCACAGTTACCCAGTGTTTCACTTCTTTCTTACAGTGTTAACACAGGTGTACTGTAATATTGCCTTATACGCATTTAGCATAGAAGCAGTTCAGAAATATCTATATGATCAATCACCCCAATATACTACATTAAGACTAGTTATTAAGGGAATTTCAGACTGTAGAAGACAACTGCTTTTATACATATGGAACAAAAGAAACATTGTTCTATTGGCTCTCTTTCTTTGCCTTTGAAAGTCTCTGCTTTGGCACTTCAAAAAACAACACCAGAAGGCAAGATGAAGACAACGACAGCAAGAGAAGACTCAGGAAGAAAGGGAAGGAAGACTGTATTTTTCTTCCCTCAAGGATTTGTTGTGGCCATGAAAGATTTATGCAGTAAAACAATTATAGATAGTAGTTTCCCTTCTTTATTTACTTAGAGTAAAATTGTATTAAGAAACTGAATACATTTTTTATACTGTTCAATTCTGTCATAAGGGACACCAGCACTCAACAAACTGCAATAGCTAGAAGAAAAGAGCTGCTTTCAAACATAAAACTCACATGGAGTAGCCTCAGAACAGTTCAGACTTTTTGTACACAACTGGTGGTGCAGCAGGCAGCATGCAACCAATGAAAGCGAGGATTAAATCCCCCCTCTCTGTTAAAATCACACCCTGCAAAATACTTATGGCAGACACTTGGTTTAAGTTGATGTGAAAAACGTAACACTCTCCACTGACCTAAAGACCTAACAAGACGACTATTTTCCCTAAAGACGGGAAAATAGTCAAGTCTCATTTGACTATTGATAGTAAAATAGTAGTTATTATACTATAATATCTAGATCTATATATACTATAACATAGATAGTAATTTCTCTGGCTCAGAGGGAAAAACAAACAAACAAAAAATATGAAGAGAACACTGAAAGGCCTCAAGGCCAGGTTGAACAGGGCTTTGAGCAACCTGGTCTAGTGAAAGGTGACCATGCCCATGGCAGGGAGGTGGAACTAGGTGACCTGTAAGACTCCTTTCAACACAAGCAACTCTAGGACTCTATGATACTAAGATTGTGTTACGGTTTAGGGGGTTTTCTGCTGCTCTGGCAGCGAGGGGGTTAACAGCTCAGTTCTTGCCTGAGCTCTCCGTGCTGCCAGGGCCTTCAAGGTTATAGAGATAGAGGCGTCTCTGTGAATAACATACTTGGGAGAGAAGAAAAAAAAGTTCAGTAGTAAGATGTAGCGTGCCAGCTCAGAACCTGCATCGGGAGGCTGAGAGATTTGAAGGCCCCCAGGCCCACGAGAGAAGGGGTAGAGATGTTCTTCCAGGCATCCCGCTGCTGTTTGTGAATTGGACCGACCATAGTGAAAACCTATGGACCAGAGAGAGAGAACCAGGACCACAGAATCCATCTAGGCATCTAAGACTGAAGATGGAGAGGTAAAAACTGGACAAACNTTGTTTCCAGGCTGAACTGAGGTTAGTGAGATATTTCAGAAACCGCTTGTTCCTGGTACTAATCTAAGGCCTAAAAGCATGACAAGCAGTAGAAAGTAGCTGTTCCAATCTTAGTAAAGCAGACTGAACTTCATTGTGAGTTTACTATCTGATTCATTACTATTTAACCAAGGCTCCCCAAACAAATTTTAAGTAGAAATCTTTAAAACAGGCTGGTCTCACTGTATATAGACCTTCTCTAAGGCATGAGGAGCCTGTTTATGTCTTTGTGTTTCTTTTTTCACCTGACATTTTCTCCATTTCATCTCCTTAAGTTTTTCTTTTCTTAGGTTCTTCAAAACCTACTGCAAACTGAGTAATATTATAAGCTGGAATAAAGATTTACTTAAATTGGAATAAACTTAATTTTCCACTCTCAGGTATTGTAAGTCATTATATAGCACACAGTCTGCTTAAAAAACATCCTGTGGTTTAATTCCAGTAGGCAGCTAAGCACCACACAGCTGCTTACTCCCTCTCAGTGAGATGAAGAAAATAATGGGAAGGGTAGAAGTGAGAAAATTCACGGGTTAAGATAAAGACAGTTAAATAGGTAAGGCAAAAGTTCTACATAAGCAAAGTCAAACACGAAACTCATTCTCCATTTCCCATGGGAGGCAGATTTTTGTTTTGATTTTTTTGGGTTTTGATTTTTGGGGGTTTTTAGCTGAGGCGATCTTATCTTGGAATAACCAGAACTAAGATCTCTGTCCTGGGTTTCCAAAGCTGACCTTACTAAAATTATCCACTCAGTCTCCACCACCACATGCAAAGATTTACAAGCATTCATTCTAAATTTCATCAACTATTTTATCTCATAGTGTCTTATCACATAATATCACAGAATATTCTGAGTTGGGTTCATCGAGTCCAACTCAAACAGCACCACTGTCTCCCTGGCAGGAATCGAACCCCCGGTCTCCTGCATGAGGGGCGGGGACATTCACCACTGTACTAGAGTGGATTTTTTCTTAAGATCCATTGTGATTGGTCACACAGAGTTTCTTTACTAGATATATTTGCAGTTCATGATCACCTAATTAATACAATTCTTAATTGTTCACCCCAAACTCCAGTGAGTCAATATATGAACCAAATATATTTTGCTCTTTTTTCCCCTCCTAAGAATCAGTCATCTACATTCAAAGTCAATACCAAGCTGCTACAGAAATTCTGACTATAATTTCCTACATATCATAATACCAAAACTAATAATAAACATTATAAAGTGTCTCTTGTTTATACAGGCAAATGTACTTATGGCAAAAGTACTTATATTCAAATGTACAAATGGCAAATATATTTATCTTCAAGTTCCTACAGATTTCTTCAAGTTAAGCATGATAATATCACAGAATCACAGAATATTATGAGGTGGAAGGGACCATATATTAGATCTTTCTATTTCAGATTTACACAGAGTAAGTTCTTATCCTTCTTTCCTTCCACAAACACATATTAATGTCAGAAAGTTTGAAAATTTGTATATTTGTTTTAACCCAAGTCATGTATGTTATGGAACATCTAAACAGAATTATGTTTGAGCTCTTGAAAACATGACAAGTACATTTAAAAATATATAATTATTGTTGGGTTTTTTTGTTTGGTTGGGGGTTTTTGTTTTGTTTTTTTACTCTGGGGTTTTAGTTTCAAAGAGATGTAAAATAAAAGTCCAAAGCAATTCATTCTGTAAATGATTATTCTAAAAATGAACAGTAGAAGAATTCTTTAAAATAATACTGTATTAGAGTCTTCCCTGCATTTAACTTTAAAAAAGAAACTTCTGAAAAGAATGGAATTGTGAATGATTATTATGACCCACTCCCTATTATCCCTCAAGCAGTGCTACTAGAAAGAGAATATAATCCAGCCCTCATTAAAAAATGCTTTATACTCTTTTGTACAGTTAAGTTTTGTCTTCTGAAGTTTAAAAGGATTTCTGCTTGAAAGTGAACTAGAATCAGACTTCATTATATCCATGAATTATAACTGTCCGAGCGACAGCATTGATGAGAATAAAGTCGTTAAATCAGAGTAGCAACATAACAGCAGAAGTTGTTTGCTACACAAATATCCTGAAAACAGATATAAATAGCATTAGATACAGTATTATATTAATATCTAACACTTCTAGCAATACATATTCCAAATACAGTTATCACAATTTTGCTTGCAGTAAAGTCAGCAAAAGACTTTGACATCAATCAAAATCTTATGAAGTCATATTGAGATATTTTAATTGTACTTTTACCATTTCCAAATCTATATTTATTTCATGCAATTAATTGTGGAACTTCAAACTATGAAGTCGAAATGCGGTGAGAACTTACACTCTTTCAAACATAACAGTGAAAAATATAATGCAGAGCAAATAAGACTTCATTTGTAACCTCTGAAATATGTACATATAACAGACATGATATTGACTACAAAATTCATATAGTCATATTGATATTCAGAAACAATTATCCCTTATTTCAGAACTGTCATCTGAGATGTTGCAAAGCCTCCATGATTTTCAGCAAAACCTACTAAATTATACACACTGACACTTCAGAAAGCAACAGTGAGAACTGACTTAGCCTTTTAAAATGTCATATTCTTGGTTGTGTTCTAACAAAAACACTGAAATCATATTCATAACATGTTTCTAAAAAAATTAGTGCAAATTAGGAATGATATATGACAGGCAAATCTAATGTTAATCCTCTTAGATGCAGCCACATGCTATTGTTGATTATGTTTAATCATATTACTTACAACATCCAAGGTATTCTGTAACTGACACATTACCTGAAAACAATTCAATCTAGTTTTGTGCTTCTTCAGTAGACGCTCTTCCAAAGTTTGTCTCCATTTAAAAATAGTAAGAAGAGATGGCCACTTCACTTGGCTTGACCGTTGGGCTTTCCCTTTCTGCCCATCCAAAGAACACCTTTTTTGGTAATGTAGGCACAAAGCCTCATGAGATGCTGCTTTTACACTAGGTACACTTCCTCTGTGATTCATCAAGGCTGAGTTATTTACCATTAGATAGTTCATTTTTAATCCCAATCTTCAGAGAACTGTTTTCTTGCTTTAAAAAACAAAGCAAAAATCACAAATCACCTATATTTAAAAAGTTTCCCTTACACATCTGGATTCAAAGCCTCATAAAAGTGGTGTTATTTTTCTGCATACAGTATCATTCTATACCTCAAATTATAAACTTTTCTGTAATTTATGGTACTTAATACTATTAATTGCTAGGCTCAAATCAAGTTTACGTCATGTATGTGCTACAAAATTGGTTATCTTTTTTATCTGCCCTATCTCAGAGAGGATCCTAATCCATTATTAACAGCTATTATACCAGACAGGCTATGTAGTAGCTGCTCTCACTTGTCTGTCCGGAACTGTTCTTGTATTATACTGGTGTTACTGCTTTCTATTTTAGAGTTGCCAAAAGCATATCACAGCATCAGCGCACTCATGCAGCATGAAAAACAACTCCATTGACACATACTCAATGTAGCCAATAAAGATGTAGTAGCCTTATGAAAAGCATGTGAAAAAAATAGAAAGCTTCCTGAATGTAGTTAGCAGAGCTAAATAATTAAATGCCAGAGGGCTGCGAGTGCTGCTGCATGAACTGAACTTGTTCTTCTTATTTTTTTAAATCAATCATGCAAGCCTGATCTTATGCAAGGACACACATATCTCCACACCAACACAATAACATGAAAATAATGCCCAGCAGGGGCTATAGTTATCAAAGTTGCAATTTTGAAAATTCTGTCTGACCTTTCCCTCCCCCTTCTGCAGCCTCAAACAAACTGGAAAGAGAAATTGCAGCTTCTGATTTAATATTCCAAAAGCCAAACCAATATATTTGTCATTAATCTGGAGATGTTCTTCATAGAATCTTCATAGAATGGTTTGGGATGGAAGGGAGCACAAAGATCTCCAAGACCTGCCAAAAAGCTGGAGAGGGGCTTTTTACAAGGATATGTACTGACAGGACAAGAGGTAATGGTTTTAAACAGACAGAGGGCAGGTTTAGTTTAGATATAAAGAAGAAGTCCTTTATTGTGAAGGTAGTGAGGCACAGGAACAGGTTTCCTAGAGAAGTCCATCTCTGAAAGTGCTCAAGGCCAAACTGGATGGGGCTTTGAACAAGCTGGCCTAGTGGAAGGTTCTCTGCCCATGGCAGGGGGCTTGGAACTAGATGATCATTAAGGTCCCTTCCAAACGATTCTATGGGTCTATGAATCTATGAAGTCTATCAGAAATTAAACTCTGCTATTTGTTTTACTTATTTTCTATTACTAGAAGTGAAAGACCACAAAGGAAACAAATTCAGCACTACCACTAGGAAATATTTCAGGTACATGAATGAAGCATTACAAGGGAGATGCTTCAGGATTTCACAGTTCATGATAGGTTTGGGTTTTGGTTTGGTGTTTTGGCAGAAGCATGGGGTGAAGGGGTGGGGATGATATACATCTTACATGCAACTGACTGTCAAGTATGAGTACTGTTTGGTCTAGAGCAGCATTAAATTACTAGAAATGAAACTGCAAGCAAGGCAGAAAGATTCTACTAAATTCCTTAAAGCGAAGCTTTCATTTGCAGCTGAAAGTCCTCTCTTGCATCTAGACAGATAAAAAGACAATAACTGTCAAGTAGCACAAGCTGACTTTGCCATTATTATCAGAAGAAAAGTAAAACAGTCCAAAAAAATCTACTAATTTTGTTGCTTAGCTAGCTTTTGTCATGACTTGCACAGCACTAGGCTTTATTAAAGTGTTTTATTGCCTTCATTATTTTTAATATTTGTATAATAGATTTCTTTAACTCTCTAAAATAATTTTCTGTTGAGTTTCAGCAGGAAATTTACATAATAGTTGTAAAATCTTGTGTCATTGAGAAAACTCTATGATTTCTTCATCTTTAGCATAAGAAATTATATTTTCACAGGAAAGCACAAGAACGTCATGGATGACATCAGAGGATTATTTCAGTCAGAATCAGAATTTGAAGGTGTTGCCTTCCATTTCTTTTTTCCTTTGCCAATAATATCCCTGAATGCAATGAATAAAAGTCTTCTCATGAATTTTCTCTAGGCACTTACACAACATTTAGCAAGATACCTTTTTAGGGCTGGTGGATGGTGACAACATAAGAAGTAACAAATCACTGTTTGAAACACTTCAGCTGCAAACTGAGCTATCAGTCGAAAACTGCAAGAAAACTGTGAAGGGACTACTTAAATTTCAGAAAAAAAAGGGAAGAGAAAAAAGCAGAGGTCCTGAAAAAGCAATATATGGATGGAAAATGAATTTATTTAGTCTACCAAGGGAGTCATAAAAGTGTAGTCTTAAAAAAAAAAAAAGAGATGGCTGTAGTATGAAGGAACTACAAATTTATTAATAGAAAGAGGTAAAATGCTTAAATTTCAATAAACATTTGGAAAGGAAACTTTCCTAAATACTAGAAATGCTGGAGTAGATTGCCTAGGTGACCATAGAAAAATGTTGAATTTCCAGTTTGGATTAAAAAGTCATCTATCAGGAATATCTGATCTTGTGTTGAATCAACGGGAAAGTTTAAAGTGATCTGGTTTTTTGTTATTCCTAACTTGTGTCCTTTACTTTCTACTTAATAGTAACTTATTTTCTTCTCTTTAAAAAAATTCAAACATGCACTTTCTTAAAAAGAACAACTAAAGCCTTGTCTCCCCACTCCTCCAATGAGACCATTTAGCACTCATTTTCCAAAACCGGTGTCACTATTTAGTTCCCTACTGGTCTGGAAAGCCATAAACATAATGATGTTACTATGCTTAACTCTATATGCACAATAGGAAATTAAAACCTGTTTAAATTTCTATTAAGGTGTGTTGTTGTTGTTTTTTTTCCCCGAAAGCTTGCAGTGTGTCTCTCTTCTAGCGATCCTTGCGGGTCCCTTCCAACTCATAATATTCTGTGATTCTGTGTGATTCTGTGAATAGTTGAGATAATGTGTATATATACACACACCACAGAGACCATTAAAAAATAAATTAAAAAAAAAATCACACTTAAACAAAACCTTTTGAGAACACCCCAGCTCA
The DNA here is from genome assembly GCA_013390025.1 of Pitta sordida. Classification (NCBI taxonomy): domain Eukaryota; kingdom Metazoa; phylum Chordata; class Aves; order Passeriformes; family Pittidae; genus Pitta; species Pitta sordida. The sequence goes on from WEKX01018814.1 coordinate 15,234, forward strand.
AGAGAGATTTTCCAAAAATCTAAGTGTTAGTGCATGACTGCAAACGCTGCAGATAAGTAAGACCGTATATTAAAGAGCTACAGCACGTTAAGAATGTGAAACAAAAGATTTGGGGTGGGATTCAGCTGGTTCTGGATATGAGACTAGTAACATTTTAGATGCTGCAGGGTATCCTGCCAAGCTTAGAGCTGCCACTCTGTAATAGGTCACATTTCTAAAGGTCCTGTGTCATATCTGCCACTTCATACAGATGTCTTAGATTCTCCAAGGTACCTAAAATGCATGAGAGACTGATGTCTAGGCACCTAAATTGTGCCAATTATGTTCTGAGATCCCTTAAGCAGTTTATATCTGCTTTACAGCTGCATAATTGTATTAAACTCATTAATTTGCCCAGAAACCTTTTCAATGAGCAAAAAAGGGCTGACACATTCCTTAGTGAGTTTGAGTCCCTGTTAAAGCAGAGTACACTAAAATATTAGTTATAGAAATCATTTTTATGAAGGTTAATGCCACCAGAAACTTCCAATGCCTAGTTAAATTAAAATAAGCAAGGAAAAGAAAGGAAAAGAGAGAGGGGGGAATAAGGGATAGATAAAAGAAACTCCTCTTATGTACAATGAGCAGAGTAATAAATTCACCTTCCAACAGTATATGGAAACCAGTTCCTACCAGTTTTGCAAGAAAGCTTGAAGATCAAAGAAATGTAAATGAAATCCAGCTAGGGTAAGTATGCTAATGTCTCTCTAATTTAGAAGAAAAGTAATCAATAAAAAGGACACAGGGAGAAGAAAAACAGAGACACACAAAGTGAATAATGCCATTTGCAACTTGAAAATAAAAGATGTTCTCTGTACCATTCTGGGAAATCTTAGAGAGATGGTAGTATGTAAATCAGTAAATAAGAGGTAACAGTGAAATAAAATTAAATAGACAATGAATAAAAATCGGTATAATTAGAGTAATTCTGTTAGTTGAAAAGCTGGAGGCTGGGACAATACTATCACATAAATGTTCTCAGTTCTGGTACAATTCCCACCTGCCTAGTAGGACACTGAACAAGTTGGACCCCCTGGGCTGTCATAGCTATTCTTGTAACTAATTGAAATATGAATAAAAATTTGGGGTGCAACCAGCATCTTCTTTACCTACTTCGCCCAAAAAGAATAGACCCACACACAAAAAAAAGGCACAAGAGCCTCCTGTAACAGGTTGGTCATTACTATACTTTGAATTTGTCCATCTGATCTCCTGTCCTCAGAGCACAGACAAGAATCTCTGTCTTCACTTGTTAGACTCTACTCTTCTGCTTCCAGAGGATTAAAGAGAACACTTTCCAAAGTCAGCAACACTACCAGAAGAGTGGTATTTTTATGAGAGTTGTTTCAGAATTTCTGCATATGCCACACAAAGGCTGTCCTCACAATGTTGCCTGCTGTTTCATCTCATCAGTACTCACAGCTATATGAAAAATTTTCCCTGCCTTGAGACCTGTCTTTATTTCTCAGTCACAATTTTAATGTGATGTTTCCTTCCTGACCCTCACAGGATGAACATCCTTCTTACGGCCACTATCTATACCTTTAAGGGAAGATATTATAATTAACTTAATTACGTATTTCTGAAATATATTCTTATCTTCCAAATACCTTTCCCTTAATATATAAATTATTGATAATCTCTAGGCAAGATTATTACTTGAATATGTGACTAGATCAGCTATTCGTTTCAATTCATAGTTACAGATTTTCCATTATTCTCTGTCAGAGATTTTTGATTAATGGGATTTAAAAGCAAAAGTGCCAACAAAACAATTAACCTGTTGATTAAATGATTTTTTAATTTTCGCCCACCTTACACATTTGCAGGTTCTTCCAACATTTAAAGTGTACAAGGTGAATAATTCTTCCTGTCTGTTAAAAAATTAATTGAAGAATTGTACACACCGAGTTACAAATAGTGCCATGGATGCTGTAAAACTGAATTTATCCTATATACGCATTTTACATAACCCAATATTTAGTACTCAATGAGTATAAAGAACCTAAAATTAAGACTGTGCTTTTTATAATAGATACATTCTTCATACTTCAGCGATAGGAAAAGGTTTTTCTCTTTTTTTCCTTCCTTCCCAAATGTGTATGCTCTGTAAACTGCTTGCTGGCTGATACACTTACTAATTTTTATTTCACATCAGAATTATATATTGCCATGGTAATGAAATGAAAAATCTTAGCAGATGTGGCACTGTGAGGGCTACTCAAACCTTGAGTCATCATTATAAGTGTCTAGAAAGCAGATGGAAATTATTCTTGTATTATCAGTAGCCAAATGGGGGGGGGTACATCACACCCTGAATATCACAGAAATTTACATGAAGACCTCAGTAAAGAATATAGGGTTTCAAATGCACAACTTTTTTCTCTAGAACATGATTAATGGCTTCATCTCCCCAAGATTTCAATTACATTATTATTTCAAGTGCATTATATTAGGTTGTAGAGTTTTTTATATCGCTCATGACTGTCATAATTAAGCATAAGTTATATTACAATGTACCTTAAATCATCCATTGATATTCAATTCACAAATTATACACAATCCAAGGGTTTGCTTTTTATCAATTTTTGACAACTCTTTTGTTTGTAGTGGTTTAAAATGTCTAAAAAACGTACTAAAGATGCCAGATTTATACTTTGAAAAAATTTCCCACAACTATCTTCTTTGGAATCAGCATAAGCAGCTGTGAAATATAATCAACACCATTCTGATAAATGACATTTTTCTACTTGGCGAAATCAGAATACGAACACGTTGCTCTTTGTGTCAAATTGCTCTTCAAAAGTTCCTTTGATTTACTAAGTAGAGCAGTCTCATAAGAAAGCAATCTTACACAGAAATTCTAATTTGAACTGAAATGTCAACCCTAAGTGTTCATATCCTATGTCTTCTGCCTTACTTCATCTTTTACAAGAAATTGTGCTTAAAATGGCAACATTATTAAAATTGCAGTCTCTTTGCTAATTTTTTGCATTGAGCTACCTATGTGCAGACAGTCATATACATATGTTTCATGAGTACCTTCCCAAGAATCATAAAATATCCTGAGCTGGAAAGGACTCACAAGGATCAAAGTCACAGGATCACAGAATATTCAGAGTTGGAAGGGACCCACAAGAATCATCTAGTCCAACTCCCAAGCAAATGACCACAGAGGGATTGAACCACAACTCCGAAGCCATGGGCACTACGCTCTGTCCACGTAGACCACGTCACTGAGTTCCTCATCCAGTCTTTTCTTAAACACCTCCAGGGATGGTGACTCATGACATGTGGAGTATATACACATATATACATACTAGTCTGATGTTAACATGCTGGGTTCAAGCAAGGGTTATGTTTCTCGGAGGTACACACCACATCTCTCCATCCTTTCGCATTAGTCACCATGTGACACCAGGCCCTTGGCCAAAACCCACCCCACGAATGGGCTTATCTTTGCTGAAGGTAGGATGGACCCAAACAGTTTTCCCTAACATACCCCTGAGATGTGCCACTGGTACTCTGTCTCCATCTGTAGTGTGAAGGGACTCTGAGCTGGGCCAGCTCAGTTGACTGAACCCCTAGTATTAACCAACTGGTTATACCCCTGGTATAAATCAACCCCTGAAAAGTAAGAATTGAAGATGAATGCTCAACTTCCTCTATTTCCCACCGTTGCAAGAGTAAGAGTAAAATGGAAAGTGCAAGAGGTCTGCAGCGAATGCAGTTGCTTTACACAATGGTAGATGCTGCTAATTATCTTCAAACCAAGATGTTTCATAAAGGACTACAAACAATCAGAAATCACCTTCTCATTTCAAGCTATCCTTAGGCATGCAGAATGAATAAAAGAAAAATATCTGTAATCAAACATACTTGCTCTAAAATGCCTGTAATCTGTGTTAGTAGATTATGTAATGATATTTCAGTCGAAAGAAGTTTAATTTTAGCTTGAAACTGGATGTTTCCAGAAAGAATAAATGGAAAAGTCTAAGGAAGTGATAATTTCCTAAAAATTATTTTTGTCTGTTTCCATTGTAACCCAGGAATATTATATTTCAGTTTACTCTCTGTAGCTTCAGGACTTTGGGATAAAGAAATATTGAAAACTACTTTCTACTTTCATAAAAATAGTCTGTAATTCACAGAGTCCCTTTTTTTAATTGTTTGGTGTGCTTTTTTTTACAGTAGCACCTCATTCCTTTAAAGTTGCCTGATCATATTTAGCTGCCCTTACAGCACTGGAACATTTTGGGACACATCTTTCCTCTGGGATAAACATCTAACAGGCCAATGTGAAGCAGGTATCAGAAGCTGTTACCCTAATGCCAAAGAAAAAAGCAGTCATGATAGCTCCCTGGTAAATAAAAAGCAGAATGTATGACAGAGGTCGGGAACTACTGAATGAGATCCATGCAGCCGTCTTACATGGAGTGAGCCTCAATAATGATTTGTCCTTTAATTTTTTATAAACATTTCAGATTAAAATCTTATTACTATAGTAGCCAGATTTGTAGAAACATTTATACAATGGAGCAGCTGCATTTTTGTTCAAAACTTAATTTAAATCTCTGCGGATAAAGGGTAGTTTCAAATGCTATTTTCTTAGGTTGAAAAATATATGCATATATTTTGGGTTTTCTATTAGCTTTTGCCTCAAAAGCTCTGTTCCTTTTCAGCTTGATGATACAAGAATTTCAAAGAATTCCTTCAAGCTTTGAATTTTTGCACATCTCTTGTATTGTGAATTGTTTAATCATGCAAGAATTGCAAGGGTTGATTCAGAATTGGTTTTGGTAAGCTCCCAACGCCTGCAGAGACACTCTCAACCTTTCATGCAGGGCATTAATTAAGCAAGTTACACCAGTGTGAATAAGTGAGGCACATCTACAGCTCTCCACATCAACTTCATATTACCACATAGATAAAGCTAAATCATCACTCTACATGAAGCCATGAACTGGGAAGAAAGTTCAATACAAATGCAATACAGTCTTTAATTTCAAAATGTGTAATGTTAAAAAGTGCCATTTAAGATCAAAAAAGAATAAAAAAATCAGATCACTAAAGTCAGTTATTACATAAAGTTGAGTAGGAACTTTACACAACTTACTTCAGGAGACCGATGGATTCTATGCATTTCTGTTTCACAAAAGTTTTTCTATTAAACATTACTATAAAATGAAAACAGCTCTATGTACAGTCCGGTCTCCTATACCACAGTACCGTGGGTCTTGCCCACTATCCATGAAGCCCTCCTTCTGCATAGAATAGCAGCTCATTAATATGCAAATTTGCTCCTCACATGGACCCCCGGTGCTCTGGCACATTTTCGGCACTGCCCTGCTGTGTGTTGGTGTTTGTGTTGGTGCTTCCCAGTGCCCACAGCCACCTCACACCAGGAAAAACACCTTTTCCACTCAGCTGCGGACATGGGTGCGGGGAGTCACCCGCATCGCTCTTGTGGTGTCTCTCCAGGTGGGTAGAGCGTGTCTCTCCATATTTGGGGTAGATCTGGTGTCTGGTCTCGGACACTACATTTAACCTGAGCGTGTGTAAATTTTTCATAACAGCACAAAGCCTCCTTGCTTGGAGCAGAGAGGGGAGAAAGGGGCAGGCAGCACTCAAGTAGAGCTGAGCTGCTGTGGGAGCGGTGCATGCACAGCTTGGCTCTGCTCTAGCACACCGGCCCGCCTGGATCGCCACCATGCCGCGCTCGCCCCAGGCGGCTTCAGGGTGGAAAATTTTCATATTCATGACTGCCTACTTTGAATATTCATGTGTGTGAGGTCACGCATGTGCAGTCCTGAAACAGGCCACCTTAATCACTGAAAAACCACGCTGCTAACATGCGAAGCCACAATATAGGGGGCGTGCAGTGGAAGACGGCCAACTGTACATCTGAATATTCTCCCAAAAGTCTATATCAAGCCTGTAGATAGTGCACTAGAACAAAAAATTTCCTACCTTCAAGAGAGTGTACAGAAAAAATATCCACACACACATGAAAAAGTGAACTAAAGAGATGTGAGATAATTTGCAAAAGCAGGTCAGTGGTAGAATCTGGGAATAGTGTTTCAGTCTCTTGGCTTTCTTTGCAATTCTCTGTCAGGGACCAAGGTAACCTTGTAAAGAGAGAATTAAGACTTCTAATTATAACAATCTTGTATGAACTGATGAATATGTTCAATTAAACAGAAAGAAACATTTTTGTCTGCAAAGATGTGAAAATTAGGGGTTTTTTCCTCATCTGGGAAACATTCACCTTTCTAAACGGCAAGATTTCTTGTCATCTCAGGTAATATTTGGATGGTTTAATGGTAAAATCTGGCCTTCTCTGCCATGTATTCCAGTGGATTAGCCAGCCTAATGCACCTGCCCTTGTCTTCTAGGTGCTCAGACAAGCACAAAGTAGTGAAAAATCTCAGTATACAGAGGGATGCGATTGTACATTCCCTGGTTTTAGTATCAATGTGAGGCCATATTGCTGTTTACCCTAGTGAGGCTGGTACTGACCATTAAAGAAAATAACAACATTTTCATTATATCTGATTGAAACACTATGTAGCTACTTAAAGTTAAAATGATAATTTATTATCCTGTGGGATGGGGAATTCAAATCTGAAAAGCTAGTATCTAACTAGACCATATTCAACAAAATGACAGGTTTTTTTCATGATACGTATTTATATAATGAAATACACTTATGTCAGAATAGGTTGGCCAAACTAAGAGAAATCTGGTAATTCCAGAATAAAAGAGTTTTCAATAAATTCTCTATGTTTGTATGTGCATGCATTTTTCTCTTATGAAAGCAGAGTCTTTATGAATGTGTGTTCAAGTGTGAAATGTAAAGGAGTGGATTTTCAGAAATAGGTCTACCTATACATAGAGGTCATTTACAATAAAACAGAATGTGAATGCTTATCCTGTTAAGCATTCTCTGTGATCTCAGCACCAAATTACCCTTAGGACTGCAAGCATCAGCAGTATTGCAATGCACTAAGTTTTTTCTGTCAGTCTACGAAGGTTAACAAACAAAGTAATATCAATTTTCTAAAGTTTTCTGAATATTTCCTATTCCTATCCTACAAGGTGGAAAAAGAAAAAATGTTAGCAACTAAATGCTACCTCTTAGCTAACGATAAAATTGAAAAGGAGATGTTTTTCATAAGTCTAGGCTCAATCCACACAGTAAAAAAACCTCACCTCAACAAATGACATCAACTACACAGAGTAACCAAGGAGAAACATAACAAGGAACACTGAATAATTCAACACATCTTTCATACACTACTGCAAGGTTCAGAAAACAGCAAGGGGAATGCCTCAATTAATGACATACTCTCCTCTTCAGGGAGCAGTGAAAGTTAACTTTCACCATTAGTGCAGTAGAATGTCTCTTTAACAAATTTATTTTAGTAGTACTTAATAGAAGTCCTTAGGTATAAAGAAGAATAGAGTAAAAAGGCAAGATGGAGAAATAGGCTTGTAGCTCAAAAAGGCAACTGTACCAAGGCAGCCCTCAGACAGAGGGCTTTCTTCAAAAGGTTATGAGGAAATTTCATCTCTTCCCAGTTATCTAGAGAGGGTGAATACTGCTAAAATTCCAAAGCAAATCTCGAATTATTATATTTCTCTCTTTGGATGCAGGTTACAGAGTGCAAAGGCAATTATGTACAGCACTATACATTTCTAAGCATAAAGTATTTTGAGGGAGTTCAAGAGAGGGAGAGGAGGAAAAACCCAGAATTTTCTGCTTACCTGCCTTTCCCACATTTTAGCTCTAACACAAACAAGCATTAAACCATAACTACATCTTTCCACCTTTTCCTTTACAGTTATGTATTACAGGACATTGGAGAGAGATCATAACATCAGTATAAAGAAAAAATTCTCTTAAGCACACATACCTGGTGGGAATACGTCCAGTTCATCCATCTCCTTGTGTTCAATCTATATCTCATCTTCTGTACTGAAGCCACCTGGCCAAGTTCTGTAAATTTTTTAGCTTGCTCTAACTTCTTTCCAATAGCAAAAACTAAAGTTGGGACTAAATACTTGTAGAGCCAGCCTGGGAAAAGACTATCGGAGCTCTTACAAATACCAAACCCAAATTGATATCTTTCTGGATTAGACAACCTGTTCTAGATTAGTTAGTGTCCTACCACATACTTGAGTAACCAACTTGCTAAAACAAATCCTAAGCTACTCTAAGTATGCCATATTTTATTTACCTTCATCAAATAAAAACTCCAGAATGAAACAAAAGTGAGTAAGGACACCTGGGAAACATTTCTGTGGTTCATCTGTATATTGATCTTCATTAGAGAGTATTTTAAAGTGGAATACTTTTGAACTGTCTCCTGTGCTCTTCATTCAGTATTTGTAATAGAAGCACAGCATTCCTGCAGTGAAACAAAGACCCTGGGTAGTTTGTGTCATCTATTTAAAAAAAAAAATAGATTTGTAATTTAAGATTAGATTTCTCACTCCTCTGATGTTTTGCCAAGTGATGTGGGTAAGAGTCAATTTAAAACTCTGGCTTACAAGTTCAAGAACATTTTTAATATTGGCAATAAATTCTGAAAAACAATGCTTTCAGAAATCTTAACCATGAGAGTAACAAATAGACAGCCAAAAAATATAAATTTAAAAACGTTCTTGGTCTCCAAGAGGAGAAAGAGTGGAATATCATAGGACTCTGAGAAACCAGAGATAAGCATTCTGAAGAAGGAAAACTTTATCACCACAGGAATGTTATGTCATACCAATTTAAGGATCACTGTCCCTGGTTCTGGAGCATTGGCCAGACATCATGGTAAATATTTCCAATCCCAATATATGTTGCTATGCTCAGAGAATGATATTGCAATGATCACAAGAGTTTTTATGAGACCAGGTTCCAAAAAGAATCAACATTAAAAGTTGCACTCATTTAAGTGGTATACCCTCAAAGTCATATTCCTTTAATAGTCGTAATAAACTGTCCGACATGTTTTCTTTCTTAAATTCTGTTCCAATAGCAACAACAAAATAAAAAAACCCACACACCAACTATTTCCAGTGTGTCTTGCCTAGTTGCAGAATATCAATTCTATCTTTAAATTCCCTGATCACCAATTTACCATCATTAAGTGGGTTTGCACTTAAAAGACAAGTTGAGTTCAACCCCAAGGCCTATAATGACAAATTTCAAACAACAACCTCTCTTCCGAATGGCACTCTGACAGGAATTTGAAAATTAGGAGAGGCTAAAATGCAGCCATATTGCAATGAAAATTCATGGGTCATATAATATCAGTCTTGACCACTGCACAGTTTAATAAGACAGTAGTTTGCAAATGTCACAGGAATCTTCCTCTGGCCAGGTAAGGGGGGAGACATACATTCCTGCATTTTGTCATTAGGACACAACATTTCCAGTAATAGCCAAAGTTTTGTTTCAGGCTCCATGGTTGGAACAAAAAAGTCTGGAAACAAGTCAGTAAGGGCTACAGAATATTGGAGTCAACAAGATTTCATTACCTGAACAGTTTATTTCATATTCATTACCCTAAGTATAAGAACAATCTAGAAAATACAATTTATCATGACTGACTCTATTGTGAGCCATGCCAAATAAAGCTCTCTGTCTAGATGCCATAAGGCAAGTACTTCATAAAAACCTTCTCAAAGCTTTTTTTTCCTTCCTCTCAAAGAGGGACGAACAAAAACCAGTCAACTAAAACAAGCCATAGATTAAAAAATATTTCAAAGTATTCAATATACTGTTTTAATGGGGTTTTGCTTTCAGCTTTTATAAATTCTACGTAACTATAGTATGGATAGATTTAGAGATATAAAATTTCATATGCTACCTCTCATTAAAATCTGAATAATTTAGTATGTTTATACTTTAGGGAAGAAAAATAGTAAAAAATATGTTTCTTCTTATTCAGCATTCATCCTCCCTTTCAATTTCCATATTTATTCCATTATCATGCATAAAAAGTTTGTCTTAACTATTAACAAGTCCAACCTCATATTCAAAGTTTAATCTCCATTTTCTACATACACAATTCTTAGCAAAGCCTTTGTGATCTCAAAGTCTACAAGGTGTACTTTGCGCTCTCATGCCAGCTATTACCAATACAGACATCTTGAAATAAGAACCTGTCTTAAAGTGGGACTAATTCACAACTGAAACAGAATTAAGGATTTTCCTTTACAATAGTACAGCTCTCTGTACAACCGAGCATTTAAGAACTCAGGATCCAGTATTGACTTAAACTCTGTACGCATTAAAGCGTTACTTTCAATTAATGAACTGGTGATGTTAAAATTTATACATGTTTTGAAACAATTAGTTCAAATTTACATTTGAAGTACTTTGTATCAGATACCTTACAGAAGTCATCTATATAAAAAGTAGTCTGTGATCATGGAACACATAATACTTGACTGGTAGATATATCAGGCATTTCAGTAACTGCTAGAATAGCGCCTAAAAATTATTAGATTTAAGTTCACCAATGAACTGTTGGTAGAATGGTTTGGATTGAGAACCAAGTTTTTCAACTCAAAAGTCAGAAGTGATTTTATTCATATACGATAAATTCCTCACATGTTTATTTTTTTTTCCTTCAAATTCATTGCCAAAAGAAGCNTGCTTGAGATGTCTTGCAGATGATCATTCAGCAAGTATAACCTAACTTTTCACTGCAATACTTAAAGTTGTTATATTTAGTAAAGGGCATCTTCTGTATTCAAATTAGCTTTTGAAATGCTTCCACAGAACTAAAATCCCATTAGCAAGTACCAAATGCACGTCATCTTTTTTCATCTCAGTCGCGGACCCTGGGCCCCCTCCGGCTCAGAGTGGCCTGCTAGACTGTGAGGCATCTAGGTTGTTATTATACTCTGGGATGTGCTCTTGGTCGCT
>WEKX01018814.1:26886-48634 GCA_013390025.1 Pitta sordida
CACGTCATCTTTTTTCATCTCAGTCGCATCTTGCTGATGTTTCCAGATAAGGAAAAAGGAAATAATCCAACAAACAAGATAGGAAATGAGAGGGTCTTGGCATATGATGAATTTTACAAAAAGTAAGTCAACAAAAGTATGTTCTTGGCCTATCATTATTATATATTGTTTAAAAACATATATAGTATATACTGTTTAAATGTATATTTTATATGTATGTTTTTAAATAGCTATAACTTATCTGTAGTGACTATTCCATGCCATTTTTTTTCCTTCTTAAAGAAAAAAATGTTAAGAATAAAGCAAAGGGGGAAGAAATTCTGTTGATGTACCATTTTTATTATGCAAGTTAAAAACTAGCAACCTCTGACATAAAGAGGACTGTTACATAGGCACCCTAGAATTTGTATTCCTATTTTATCTTCTCCTAAGACAAAAAAAAAAAATATTCCAAAACCTTCGACAGAAGTGGAGTATAGAAATTAATATTAATCACTTGTTTTGTTATTAGCAAGTTTGCTGTTTGTGCTGGCTTTTGCAATACGCATATAAGGTCTCCAGGGAACTGCAGTGGATTATCTACACAGGAAACGAGACTTAAAGAGGCATGTAGCTGCCTACAAATGATTAAGGTCTATCACACATGTTAATGAACAGCTAAATTATGACAGATATCATTAAAATCAATAGTTCAGTCATAAAAAACTAAGTTGTGGAATAAATTCGGTATTAAACAGAGACATAGTTCACAAATAATTACTGTTCCTATTTCTGAACTGCTGAGGAAGCATTGAATACAATGGCTGAGGTTTATGACCTCACTCAATCTGAAATACAAAATACATCATTGTCTGAATTCATTTACTGTGGGTACTCTGAGAAATGCAGCATCATATATCAGGATGCCCACATACACTTTTTTACTAGTGTTAACACATTTTCTATTAGACTTTTAACTTTCTGCTAACTGATTTCTAGGGAGTAATTCCACACATGTAAATATGGATCACGCTTGAATGTAGCTTCCCCATGCTGACTGGGGCAGCGTGACTGGGCTCCTTCCTTAAGGCTGACATGAACCCAGAACTAGGGATATGCTGCTGTCCATGGCTAAAAATTAGACTACGCATATGTTACCAAAGCATTGTATACACAGGCAGCAACTTTCTCCTGTGACCAGAGAATAACTAACCCTAACTATGTAATTAAAAGGTGTTGAAGGTGTTTTTGTGCATATATATATTCAATATGTAATCCCTCAGAGCTGCAGGTGTAACTATCTACTACATCATCAGGATCCACAGGACCCACTTCTAGCTGGCACACCTGAGGGATGCTCAGGAGTGGAAGAGGACATGGAAGAGAAGAACCTGGAGAAGATGTTGGAAAAATCCAAATATGTCTTCCATCGCCAACGGCCTCTCTAGTGTACATCAAATTTACGAACACAAATTTTGAGCTTGTGCTCTGGGCCAAAATGACACACAGGGAGAAATGGGTATCCTGCAAGGTTTTAATTATAGGGATGCCTATGTATAGAGTAATTTAGTACATCTAATGTTGCCAAATATTCTTAGTGTCTCTCACTCACAGCAAACAACAGATTAAGTCTTTTAGCACATGTTTGACATTTCTTATTTATGAGCACTTATGCATTGCATGTTGACAATTATTTTCTAGATGAAATTCACTGACAAATGTTTGATAAACTCTAACTATTGTAAGGTTTATACTAAATGTTTTGGAGTTCTTTTGTTTTATTTTTGGTCAGCGTTTTGTTTTTTTTGTTGTTCTGTTGGTGGTCTGGGTTTTGTTGTTGTTTGGTTTTGGGTTTTTTTTAATGAGATCTTCACAGGGAAGTTGAATTTACAATAAACTTTAATGAAAAACTGACTGAGATTTGAATATATTTGTATACATATTCAGTTTTCCTGTTAGCAATTCCCATTATAATATTTGCTTAGTAAATAGCAATATCCTATCAAACCACTTTAGATTTGGATTTTTTAATTAAGATCTATGGTGACTTCCATTTATTTTAGTTCTTTTTATCTAGGAGATGTGAAAATTCATAGTAAAAAAAAAGAAGTCAAACCTTTATGTGACGTTTTGATCATTCAGGACAGAATTCACCTTAAATTGCTATCTAATTGCCTATTATCTTCCCTGTAAAGAGAAATTTTAAACAGTGACAGTGAAAATAAAATGATGAGTGATGAATGATCCATGTTGTTTTTATCTCTATACAGTAATATATAAAAAATATGCTTGCCCATTAAAGAAAGTCATCCAACAGTAACTTTCTTAAACATGTTTGAAACATCTATCAGTTAAACAAACTTCAGTTAACTTGTGAGCAAAACTATATAAAACTATTAAGCTATATACTAAGTATTTGGTGTTCGTCTTATTAGGAATTATGGAAAACAGCTTTGTGCCAAGTCTTCTTATTGAATCTTGATTAATCACAATAAGACAGCAGTATTCATCTTACCATATTTTACTGTGCTTCAAGACTACATAAAGATCCTTTCATTATCTGCAAATCCAGTAAATCTCTAATTCGGTGAAAACTTACTCTGCACCACGGTGGAAGACCATGACAACTATCAGAAAGAAAGATGCATAAAGGTTCATAGTTTCACAAAGCATTACTAGAATAAGATAATCCAGTGTTTGATTGTCCTCATAAAAAAATTAAAACAAAAGAAGTTGTAACCACTCATACCACTTTCTTTTCACATCAGAGTACAGCTCCTAAATCTCGGTTAACCTGACCTGTTTCAATAGGGATTAAATCTTTTGTCTTGGGACTACTTTTTGTAATGCAAAGTATCTTGTAAAAGGCATCAAAGGATCCTTCTTTCTGTAAATTCAATACTTCAGCATTTCAGGATAATACCCTAAAAAACAGACACTTAAGATATTGATTGAGTTTTGAATATACCATCTAAGGGTATTAAAATAATTTTACAATCTTATTGTCCCAGTCACCAAATCAAAATTGGATGACTGTGTTGAATGATCAAGCTATTATTGTCAATCCAGTATTCAGTAGCAAGATATGTAGGAATGGTTCAAAGCTGCACTGGGGATGGTTCTGACTGGACATGAGGAAGCGTTTCTTTACTGAGGGGGTGTTCAAACACTGAAACAGACTTCTTAGAGTGTTGGTCAATGCCTCAAACCTGTCAGCGTTTGAGGGGTATTTCCACAATGCCCTTAACAATGTGTTTCAATTTTTGGTCATCCCTGACTTGATCAGCCACTGAAACAGTCTATCCTATTCTTTTCTTAAATAGTGCTAAATCATTCCCTAAGAAAATATCAATAGGTAGTCAACATACTATATATTCTGGATAATAACTCAGAAATATGATTTGTCAGTGCTGGAACACAACTAAAAAGTTCCGCAACCTTCATTGTTTAGGATATGGACTTACACACTAATATTATCTAGCTGTCAAAGTTTTCCTTTAAAAATAGTTTCTTACATTTTATATTGTGCACAGAAGAGGAACTCCTGTCAACAAACCGGTACAGTTGGAGCTTGGGAGTCTCAAACTAGCAGCACATTAGATTTGGTCTGACCAATTTGTTCTCACTAACTAACTCTATTTACAGACCTGAATAAGTGTGCACTGATCACCTACTTACTTGCATGTCATCCTGCTACTCAATATAGCTGGGTCCAGAGCAATCCCATCTGTTAAAAGATATTTTTTTAAAAATGTGGGTTTGTTTCAAGTCAAAACGTAACGCGAATTTTGTGAATGACAGATTCTCACAGCAACTACAGATGATGCCTCCAATAACAGAGCAGTAGCCTGAATGAACTACTTGTGAAATATTAAAGGCAAAAAAATCAATAGGACAATCACAACATTTGCCAACATACTTTTTTAATGGAAAAGTAGCTTTTTGAAGATATTTGCGAATCAGAATATGGAAGTAGTTGAAGCATATGACAATTTACAATCATTGTTCTTTGCTCACTGAGCACACTGCTAATCTAGTAAAAGGCCAAGTTCAAGGCATAGCTGCTTTTTAAAAATCACCATCTCCAGTGACAAATAATCTGTAAAATAACTAAGCAACAAAGACCTTTCCCCAAGCTAGAGACATCTTGTGATCAAGAAAGGCCACTATCTATTGTCAGAAGCAGGCATGGGAATATCTTTGCAATGGTCTTTTTTGTCCTTCAATAGCCCAGTATAAATGAAGAGTGACCACAATCATTTCAGCAAACTGCATGCACCTTTTGGCACAGGCCCAGTTTAAGGCTTAAATTCTGGATTCATAACAAGATCACTACATTTGTTTCATTAAATGATGAGCAAAAGCAATCCAAAGCACTTAAATCTACTCAGAAAATCAAGGGGAAAGGGGAACAACCACAAGGTTATATAACTACTGAAAATTATCTTTCACTTGCTGGGGTTTCTGATTCTGTCATATATGATGAAGTGCTACTTAGTCACATATTTTTGTTATCCACACCTCATGGCAATTAGTTATCATTACTTGTAATCCTAAGGGGAAAAAACCTACTTCAGTAAAGATGTATAAAATATATCTAAATAAAAACTTAGATATAAGAAATCAAGTATTAACAAGTAATTTTAAAAATATAACTTATGTCAAAAAAACTCCCAAACAATTAAGGAAGCAATTTAAGACAAGAATTGACAGGCCCTTTATTTGAAATTGCAAGTGCCAGATCCAAAAAACAGCAACCTGCTGTGCATTCTTAGCATCTCACTTTCCTCTCTGACACATGCAACACGGGTCTCCCCAGGTTGGAAGTTTCAAACTTTTCATTTTGCTGATGTTATTTTTGCTCAGGTTACTACCAAACTCCTACATTATAAATACAAGGGCATTTACACAGAATCTTTATTCTCGAAAATGATTTCCTGCATTTCTGTCCTACCTTATGGATTTCCACTTTCCCTTAGTGACTGCCTGCCTTTGCTACTCCTGTGGTTTGTTCCTGTTCCAACATTCTCTCTCTTTTCTGTATAATCTCCCCCAGTTATATTCTGCCCTTTCCTGTTCTTTGAGTCGATATCTTTAGTGAACTTCTTGTGTCTGCTCAGTTACTAATCTATTTAATTGCATTTAGCTGGCATGATTCCAAAGCTAAACTCAGCTTTCCTTAACTTCTGTCTTTTACTTCATTCATTTTAAATCAGCTCCCACAGAAGCCAGAAGTGTTATCCGCATATAAAGCATTTAATCATGCAGCCCACTTTGCACTGTCTAACCATGCTTCCAAACAGGAAAGACTATCTGGCCAATTGGCCAGCACACATTACACCCCTGAACATAATGTTTTCTCATACTGAGACAGGAAAATTTAAAAAACAAAATCCACATCCAAAGAAGCAATCAGGTGAGTTTGATTCTACATTCATATAATTCCTAACTTGTCAGTGTTTCATTCCATTCCACCTCTTCATCATCTTTTATGAGATTTTTATAAAAAAATATTTGTTAGTGAATGAATTTTCCCATGCTGATTACTGAAAACATCTCATCCTCCTTTACATGACCCATTCAAACTCCTCAGACTCAGCAGTCTGCTGGAAACTGTTGTCTACACTACAAAGCCAGAAGCCATCCAATTCAGTCTTTTACATGAAACATCTTCAAGTTGGAGACAACTAAACGAGCTGTAGTAAGTGGTCTCTAAGATTCCTGGTAAAGTCAGAATCTGACCCCAGAAATTGGTCTGATGGGGTAAAAGCTACTATAAAATTTTATAATTTTCATTTAATATTACAGAGGAGTGGTTTTAATCAGGGCCAAAGAACTGTCAGAATGGAAAATTTCATTCGCAGGAATGGAAGGAAGCAGAGATGAACTGAGTGAACAAACTTCAGTCAAGCATCTGCAAGGCATCTTCACGGTCTGTCTTGTAAGATAATAAATTTCATGAAAAATTATTGGGCCTTCAACATCATGACTTAAGCAGAAAAGAAAAATAACTAGGGATCTATTGCTCTCAATTCTTCTGCAATCCTGATACTTATTTTCAATAACTTGCTTTTATCAAAATATTTTCCCCTTAAAATATGGGCTTCAACATCCTCACATTCTTCAGTGGAGGAAAAAAGCTCCTTCACTCTGGTTACTAGGTACGTGAGAAGGGATTGAATTTCTTAATCCTCAAATCAAGAGAATCTGAATTCAAAAAGAAAAATAGGAAACTTTTACCTTGCGATCTTACTGCTCAAATTTATGTGAGGACAATGAAAGGAAGCAAGATGTCAGGGGAGTAAAAGAAACTTTTAAAAGATGCATGGGAACATCAGTAGCAAGCACAAGAAAACAGAGAACTTGCTGAAAGCTAGGATGGAAAATATTAAACAACTCTCCACCTGGGAAAAGGGATGGGAATGTAGTCTTGTCAAATTTTGCAAATTGTCACTAAGTTACAAATATGAAGGCAGGGCTCTTCGTGAGAAGTTTTGGCAGAGAGACAATCCAGAGGCAAAGGCAGATAGGACAGTTAAAATTGCATTTCAGATCTTTTATTTCTCTCTTCCTTGAGGTATTATAACTTCTCTTATGAGAACATAAGAGAATATTACAGAGACATGAGGGTTTTTTCTAGGAATTCTTCACCTTCTGCTTCCAGAATATTTTCCTTACATGATATATGACCATCCTTAGAAGTAATGAAAAAAACAACAAAAAAAATCTGCATCTGAGAAGACACCAGGTAGAGCTGTGATTAAAGGTTGACGTTTTTACCTAGTATGCAAGATTAGATTTTCCATTTTTATACTTTCCCTTAAGAACAACTTGCAAAGATTTATATGAGTTGGCATCATTCTGTCAGTTCTCAGTACGGCAAAAGATTCTGGTGACTGGACCTGAATATTCTCTAGCAATAAAGTACTTGAAAATGAGCACCACATACAAGCTAAACCTGTGACTGATTTTTATTCCTGAGATCTGCTTGGAAGAATACCATGAGATCAAGTACTGGATAGAACAAGGGTCCAGAAGGGTTGGTTATTTTTCAAGGATCATCTATCTCAGCAAGAGAAGGTTATGAGAGAGAGCACAGGGCCTGTATGGATGAAAAAAGAGCTCTCAACAAAACTCAGCTATAAAAAAGAAGCATATAAGAGGTGAAAGCAAGGACAAAGGAACTGGGGGGCACATAGAGACACCGTCTGAGTATGCAGGAGTGCATTTAGGAAAGCCATAGGACATTTGGAACTAAATCTGGCAAGGGGCATGACAGTCAACAAGAAAGGTTTCTACAGGCAGTTCAGCAGCCAGAGGTAGAGAAGGGAAAATGTGGGGCCACTTCTGAGTGGGCAGGGGACCTGGTGATAGAGGACATGGTAATGGCTAGGGTTCACAGGTTATTCTGAGTNATACCTTTGCCACCTCTCTCTTCAATGCCTTTTTCTCCCTCACACTTTACTGTTTAGACTGCCCCTCAGAAATCCCAGGTCACTGAGAATGATGGCAACCTCTGGAGCAAGGAAGGCATCCTCTGTGGATGAAGAAAGCCAGAGTATTTTCAGTAGTTTTTGCTGACAGAACAAAAGGTATTGGGCACAAACTGAAACAAAAGAAATACCCCTTAAGCATAAGAAAGCTTTTTTACTGTGAGGATGTTCAAACTCTGGAAGAGGTTGCCCAGAAACTTTATGAAGCCTCTATCCTTGGAGTTATTAAAAACCTGACTGGACACAGTCTTCAGGACAGGAGATGATCTCCAGGCATCCCTTCTAACGTCACATGTACTGCTATTCTACAATTTCTATTTTTCCTGCACACATCCACCTTTTTCAAAGAAAAAATTGTAACACCAGTATCACAAAAATTTCTTAACTAACTTTTTTTTCTCTCTGTTTTAGCATTTCATTATTCATTAAGCTTTAATGTACACTAATGGACCCTTGCCAACTTTTTTTCTGTAAATTAGCAGAAGCAGCATTTTTACATATACTGTATACAGTACAATAGAAGAAATTTTAAATCTAAGATACATACATTATAGGCAAATCCTAATCCATGTATATCCTTTAGATAAAGAAATACCTTATTGTCCTACAAATAATGTGTGGGAGGCACCACCATAGCAGAACTCCTAAAATAATGAGGAGGGTTTGTAACATTTGTTGAGCTCTGTTCCTTTCAGTACAGGCTTCAGTTAGGGAGAGTGGTTGCGTACTTTAATTCAAGGTTTTTCTTAAGCCTTGAGGTGATAATGAAAAGTAAGTAAAGAGCATCCAGAGGGACCACCATGTTATATCCCATGCACCACCATAGCAGTCTCACTTAAAATGCTCTAAATAGTTTGGAAATGCTTTCTACTCTTATGGAGATGGTCACAGACTCATATTTAAGGACAAGAAGAACTTGTAGGAGAATTTGTGGCACCCAGGATAAATTGGGTCATAGTCACACATGCCGTAATTCTTAAAACATGGTGTTTCTATAGCTTCAGCAAGAAAATACTCTTAGGAGAAAAAATCCAGCCTTCATTTCCATGAAAAACAGTAGATTCATTAAAAGCATTCTTAATGTTTAAGCATATTTGACTATGACTTTTCCTCGATTTGACCTTGACTAAATTGAAAGCACATAGATAAATTTACAGTCAATGCTAAATGTGAAATATACTAATATCTGGCTAACTGCCTCTGCTGTGAAAGCTCTTTCTATTTCAGTAAAATTTTATGCACAAAAGCATTTTCTAGAAACTGATGTAGTGTTTTCAATACATTTTTAGACCCATGCCTAATTACAAAAGCTTTTTCATAATAACAAATATTGTCCCAAGCAGAGACTATATTTAATAAATATGCTTATTATTTTCCTTAATGAAAGCAATGTTTAAATTTTGTAGGTAATCCCATTACACTGTACTTCAATTATACAGCCCAGCTCTTCTTCCCTCCTGCTGATAGAAGACTTCCTCGTCTTAGTTTCCAATTACATACATTAAGTCCTTCCAAAACTACCTTCATTATTACACACAGCATGTATAGCTCTATGAGAGAAAAAGCCATAATTGGGAAAGAGCAAAATGCATTTTCAAGCTTAAGATAATCACAAGAAAAGTTAATTATGTCAATTAAAATAATCTATCCACTCAACAAATATGACCTATTTGTACAAAGAAACACAACAGGACAGGTTCTGATCCTCGACAAACTATGGTGTTTCTCTCTAGCCATTCTTACCAGAAAATTTGTGAAAGAATCAAATTTTGACTTCAAATTACTTCATAATAGAAGAATGGCCCAAAAGGATTACTAGATGCACCTAGGGGAATCCTCCAAAACACAAACCACACATGTATATACACATGTGTACCTCATACACCCAAAATTAAACCTAAGTATTTCAGATTTTGTATTAAACTTCTACTTCCTAAAAAGCACAAAAGAAAAACTGACACAAGCAGACTACTGACAGAAAATGGAAAAATACAAATTAAAAATGCTAGATCCAAGAAGTAAAATCTGCACCCTCACTGCCATTTTTTCTTGGCAAAGAACTTCACCTCAACATCAGGTAGCAACCAGATGAAGTTATGAAGTGCTGACTTGAATTACAGGTACTCAAGTCAGAGCTTTAAATGAAGATATGTTCCATAGAGCAAAATCAGCGCTGTTCACCTGGAACAGCATTAGAGAAGGTATCTAACAAGGAGGGTCTCAGATCCTATAACTGCACAAGCCCAACTTTCAGGCCCTCAGGTTGTAGAAGGAAGATGTGAGGCATCTCTCCTTATTAGCTGTTTCTGAGAGGCAATTTTCCTTCCTCTGTCCACTGTATCTTACTTTGACATTACACTTGGTCATATTTTCACAACATCTAATAGCAACAGCACAACTATTGATGACCCTAATTTTGCTGGGAAGATTTTTTCGCATCCCATGTCACAACAGCTTACCTAGCTCATTTGACTTTTGACCATTTCCTAACATTGTTTTTCTATGGGCACCAAAAACAGAAGCAACATTCTAGAGAGTACTACAATAATACTACAATGTCACCACAAAGTGTCTTTAATCCAGGTAGTTTAGGTAGTTTTTTGCTTATTCTTTGTCTTACAAATTCCTAGCAAATTGCCATATAAAATTTGTACTGATGACTTGATATGACAAGAGAAGTCAAGTCCAAGCATACTGCAGTTTAGAGAACGTTTTCAGTTTTCACAGCAAAATGCTACCTCTCCTGGAAGTTCCAACATCTTAATTTACTTTACTGTGATTTGTTTTTTTCTTATCACTTGGTGACTTTGTCAGGGAATTGGGATCACTGCCAAAGATGTTTACCTCAATTTTGCTTCCAGTCCTAATTAGATTCTTTCTGAACAGTGAATTAGAATATTAATCAGTTAAAATCTAAATCTTCTTTATTAATTTACTAGAAACAATAAAGCACCTTGTAAAACATTTATGCAGCAGTAAACAGAGAACCACTCTGCAGAGATCATGACATGCTTAATTTACTGTACAACTAGATATTTAATTACAAACGGTAGCAAAGATGAAGGTGTTTTGTTGAAATTAAGGAACCTTTTAAAACAGTAAGAGCCTTCTTTTGGGCATTACTGGTAAAATTCTAAAGCAAGTGCTCGGAAACATGCTTTAGTTTACCCTTACTTATTGAGTGAAAATGTATTTGACTATCCAGTTTGCTATTTCCTGAGGTGTCTGTTCCATTCTGTAGTTGCAACATAACTAATTTTTAAGAGGCATATTAAATTAATTGAAAACACAGCACACTGAGGCACTACATTTGCAAGGTAATAGTTTTGCATTAATGCTTTCCTTGCTAACAGTACTATCTCTAATCAGAGTAATGGTATTTTAACTGTCTTGGTAATACCTAACAATTCTTTGTTTCATACTCAGTTTTCAAAACATATCAGGCACGATTTTTAAAATTGTTTGCATTTATACATCCAGACTTGTATATATATAAAAAATTGTTCATACAGTAATCTTTTGCTACTTCGTATTTCACTATTCATGTCTTCAATACATCACAGTTTTTTCCCCCCAGCTTTACTAGATTTACCCTATGTACCGCTATTTCACAGATTTTGCTTATTGTGGCATCTTTCTGGAACCGATTGGCTGTGATATTCGAGGGATTACTATATTTCCTGTTTAAGAAATTACATATAGACTTTTTGCAAAGTCATCTCAAGATATATTTATCTCCCCCAGTGTTTAACCTGAACAACTGATGTTGCTGTGCATCAAATCTAACTAAAGTGAACATTCAAAACAGATATTCAATAAATGTAGCAGATTGTTTCAGAATTTGTTAAAAGGTTTTTTTACTATCTTCCTATAGTCTTTGTAACTCAGATAACTTGGCTCCCAGAAGAATAACGCAGAGACATTTTTACCCTTATGAAAGTGATGAATGCAAAGAATGGAAAGAGCAAAGTAATACAGACTAGAGGAAGTTAAGAACAAAGATAGTGTGTCATATTTCAGGACGAAGGTCCATTCAATAGAATATTACAGCAAACAAAACAATCACCAGGGTAAGAGTGTAGTCCTGAAAACAAAGGGTAGCAACAGTTTCGCTTTCACCTAATCTTGAAAATCTATTTCAAAACAGGAAATTGATTCTTCTTAACCATCAATATTGTTTTTATTAACAATATAGAATATCCTGCACTTCTGTTACCTTATAAGAATACGTGACAATCTTTTAAAAAATAACTAATCTAAAATCTTTAAAAGTTTTTAAATAAGAAAACCACAGCTACATGCACAAAACTTATTAGCTAACAGGAAAAGAGTTATGAGCAAAAGACAGTTTTCTATACCTTCCTCACATCTTAAGCCAGAAGAATACTTCAGAGATTCACAAAATTGCCTACAAAATGCATACTCAAGCCTCTAAACAGAAAGCATATGCTTGGTAGCATGCCTCTCATGACAATGCAGCATCCTAATGATATGACCTTGCTTCCCAAAGTAAACTTGTAAGGTAAACTTTTTAAAAGTAAGATTAGTGATACTACTGGTATTAATCAATCCATGTTCAGTTTAAACATCGCTGCATGAAATATGGAAGAACTTAATGGAAGACAGACTGAAGCAAATTGAAAAAAAAAATCTTTGTCTAGGATTGAAATAGTTTTCATGCATAGTTTGTTCTTCAAAGCCAAATCAAATTTAATAATGACAAAGTTATTGCAATGTTGAGCTTCACAAAGGGTGTGTGATAGCCTTAGAGTAGTTAATACTGGCTAAGATTAACTGGTTAACTAATAGGACAGCTGAACACAATGAGGCACTCAGCATAGGACTCGTATCATAATTGGTCATCTCAGAAAAGCTGAATTGCGCCAGCTACGTACCTGCACGTATCTTCTCTGTCTAAACAGTGCCACTTCTGAACAGACTTGCAAAGGTGGGAGGTGGAAATGGTGGAAGTGTGACAGCATTGTTTTGCTGTTTTCTGAGGAATATGTAAACTACTGTGAAAAAGAGAGCTTCAGACTTCAGAACAGTTTGTGAATGCTTCACATGGTACTGGGGCCTTCTTCCTATGATAAAACTTCTCAGACTGTATGTTACCACCTAATCCCTTAATCTTTCCAATTGTTCATCTGAAGCTGTTAAAATATATTAGAACTATAACCAAGCTTTCCCTGATATGAGCCAACATTTTTAGTAGTGTATGGCATAGACATTTTTTCACCCTAAAAAAAATTATGCCTCCTTTAAAAAAAAACTGTCTTGAGAATTGTAAGACATGACAATAATTCTAAATTTTACTAAAGCTGTTTACACACACATCTGCGACAGAGTGCCTTCCAGTGTGAGCAAGTTACATATGTAACTATAATGGCCCATATAGGATATTAAAAACACATAAATAATAATTAGATAATGTACCTTAAAAATTAATGTGAGAATTTTCATTTGTTTCCTCCAGAGACTCTAATGCCAAAGGACAGATTGTTTCTTGTCAGTGCTTCAAACTGATCTCTATTTGCAAACACAGCAAGTGATGCCAAATGCAGTTCAGAACCCAAATCAAACAACTATTTTATTATGCACTGTTTTGAAGTGGATATGTAGGACAGAGAGGCAAGTAAGGACAAAAACAAAATCATACTTGCATGTCACATAAACCATTTCTCTAATGCAGTGTTTAAGTGTATGTAAGCGCAAAAAAGTATGTATGAGTTACATATTATATTCACAAAGACACACACTGGGACTTAGCAGAACATGATATATACTGCAGACCAAAATATAAATACAGTAGTTACACTACATTTTCTCTTAAAAAGACAGGGAAATGATAGATTTATTGAATAAAAATAGGAAAAAAAGGAGAATTTTTTTTATTAGAAAAACCAGGTTTGCTTGTAATCAGTGATAATAAAGCCATTTATTCATTAGAATAAGTACATTAGAACCACAACCATTAGGATTCTATTTGAGTCACAGCATGAGCACTCAGAGCAGCAACTAACAGTGACAGTTGTTCTCCGAATGTTCCTGTTCATATCAGTTTTGTTTTGAAGCAAACAAGATGAAAATCAACTGGCAAAGTTACTTAACCTGTTTCTAAGATGATCACAACACTGGCTAAATCAGTAGAGGAAAAACTGGTTTAAGTGACATACTACAGCAGGAATTAAAGGCTCTGTTGCACCTGACAGGCAAATACAGTTATACCCCGTCCATCGCGAGGAACGGGACATGCCAAGGGTGTCACAAAA
Organism: Pitta sordida; assembly: GCA_013390025.1. Taxonomy (NCBI): domain Eukaryota; kingdom Metazoa; phylum Chordata; class Aves; order Passeriformes; family Pittidae; genus Pitta; species Pitta sordida. Next base: position 40,631 of record WEKX01018814.1, read on the forward strand.
CACTGAACTCGCAAAGAAGTGCAGGTCGTTAATATGCATGCAGGCCACGCCCATTGCTCCACCCCACCCCCCCCAAACTCTGGAGCAGTGCAGATAATTTTCTGCTTCTCCCCTCGGGCTCTGTGAGCATGGGGGAGCAAAGGGAACTGTTTCTGAGTGGCTGCTGTGACTATATGTGCTCGCAGTCCAAACCTCATGCCACTGCTCCCCTCCCGGCCCAACCCCAGTGCTCGCGCCAGCCCCAGGGGCCCCACACCGCCCCACGCGTGCTCACCCTGCCTCCACAGCAGGGAAGGGGTGTCCTTGAGCTCTGGTCAGCATTCTTGGAGCCTGGAAAAACCTTAACTTGGCAACATTGCGANATGAGCGGCTAGACTCGCAAACGGCTGAATCATAATTGTGAAAAATTTGCTTTGCAAATGGATGGGGTCGTAACAGAGAAGTTGCGATGCAGTGGGGATTCACTGTACATAGAGCATCATATGCCAGAATAATACATGGGGGAATAGGAAGGGGCAGCACCAACATACAGCAGCCAGCTAAGGTTTGACTCTTCTTTGATTAAATTGGACAGAAAGAGAGAAGATATTGTTCTTAACACAGAGCTCACCTATAGCTGGTTAAAAGATACTTCTTTAACAACAACAACAATAGAAAATACACCTAATTTAACCAGGAGTGTCCCTTATGGCTCATTAGTGGTTATAGGTAAGTGCTGGACCTATGCAGGTGCAATGGGTGAGCAAGACAAGAGAAAAAAATACAGATTAAAAAAAAGATTACTTAAAATTACGAATTTCACAGCATTAACTTCAGTAGTTTACTGTTGATCACGATTTTATTTTAAAACATCATCGTTGCAGGTTTTCAGTGATTGAATTTATTTATTACTACTGTGGCATTTTTGAGGTAGCAGTGAATTAAAATAATCTCAGGCAGTTTATCCCTCCCGTTATATATTAATCATAGTGCATATGGGGTTATAATCAACTGCATTGAAAAAAAAAAAGGAAAAAAAAGACCCGAGTAGCTATATGTTTCTGGATTAAATCACAATATAAGAAAATATCCTAAAATTCCAAGGGACCTGCACTGACATGGAGAGCTCTGAATACAGGAATACTTGCATATTTTTCTTCACACAGTTGTGTGAAAAGCTAAGATCTCTCCATAAAACTGTAAAATAGAGCACTTAGAAAGTCCATTTGAAAAGAGTCCTCCAGGGGTATGAGATAACTTCAGCATCTGCTTGAACAGGTAATTCTGCAAAGAAGCGACGCTTGTCATCCCATTGAGACTGGTCAACAAGGGCCCTCAACTGATCAAATATAAATAAAACACTCCATTGCCCTTACAGCGTGGGGCAGCTACATGAGATGTCCCTTAGAGATGCAGTCATTTCACCTTTAGCCAAGCAATAACTAGACCTGCAAGTTTTATCACTTCATCAGAACCCCAGCAGACTGCAAATAATTTGGTCAGCTCTGGTTTGAAAGAGAGCACTTCTTAAGAAATCTAAGGCATACATACAAATACTGAGAATTTCTCTTCTTTGGAATTATATTTGTATGTAAAAATAATGCAAGGGAAAAATGTGTTCATCTGGTATTATATTTTATGGTTTCTTAATCACAGACTTTCTGTTTTGTGCTGTGAGTAATTACTGTTTCAAGTGAACTTATCTCTTTCAAATTAGATTGCTGGGTAGCTACTTGTAAATAAAATGAAAATGAAACAAGAATACATAGCCTGGAACTGTTGACTCTGCAATTAGCTAGGCTGAAATACTTACATAAGAATGATGATTAAGGATCATCTTGATATGAAGAGTTAATCGTTGTTACTACCAGGAAACTTTCATAAAAATGGTTAAATATGCCTGAATTTATAGACAATTTATTTTATTAACACACACCAGTTTTGTTAATCTCTTCAGGCAAATCTTCCTGGTTTGTTTTATTTTTGAAATATTTAATTGCAGGCCGACAGTCTAACAAGGATACTTGATTGACCCAACACAACTCTAAAGCCAGTCACACAGAATGAAAAACTATTTGCTGGTCTATGTTCTATTTATCTAGTCTGCTCTACAATACTTTTAAAACTACTCACCTAAAATTGTCCTGTTCAGTTTGTGAATATGACTTATGAGTAATTTTTATTTACAGCTAGTAGTCCAGAAACTGCATTCTACTTGTATGATTACATATACACCTATTTTATTAAAGAAAAATAGCTGCTATCTTGAATCTTTAAACTTATACATGTGTTAAATTGGAATGAAAAAATTCAACCTTATAGGGTAAATCTCACGTATTTTCATATACAAGATACCAGTTCTTAGAACTGATGAGATCACAGGAGTAATTTGGTTTCTAAAAGCTAGGAGAATTTTAACAATGTAATGTTATCCTTGTATAAATGATATTGTCAATTCATTATTAAAGAAATAAACCAATTTGTTTTAACAATTCACATAGGCCCTGTTGTTTTGCTCCCTCAAAACAATTTATAATCTACCTTCTTTTAAACTACCATGACTAATTCTACAGTGTTTATAATTTGAGTCTCATGGTTGAAATATGTTTCATGGCTGAACAAGCACAGAAAACCAGTACTGAACCTCCCCTTTGAAATTAAATGATATGGTGACTTTGGCAAGTTTTTCCCCACTTTTGGAATTGACCCTTGAAACCCAAATTCTATCAGTGCAGTGAAGCTGTATTATCAGAATATTTTTTCCACGCTTCTTTAGCTCATTCTCTCAGATCAACATGATTAATTGCTCAGTCACTTTTCTGTACCTCTTCCAATCATTTAGAGTACTTATTTCTATAGCATAACCACATGCAGTTAACATCTTTTCATTTCTGCCCGATTGGGGTTTAACAAGAAAAATTCAAGACATCAATCTTTGCCTTAAGTTATACTAGTTCCAATGTTCAAATGATCATGCTTACTCTCATAGCAATAATCCTTTCATGTGACAAACTCAAAGCAGTTTAGTAACTTTAAAAGGTAAGAGCAGAGCTGACTTGAAAGGAGTTCAGTTGTTTACAGGCAATATTAGTAGCAGTATTCTCTGTACACTAAATATCTCACTACTTGAGGGCAAAAGCAACACTGGCAATCAAGTCAAGACAACCACCCCAAGATAGAAATTGCAGATTAAATGAACAATATATAGTGGAAAAAGTTTATGATCTATCCTAATAAAACCAATAGAGTCTAAGAAATGTGCTTAAGATTTCCAGGTCAAAATGGGACTATTAAGAGCACTTAATAGACAATTTCATTTTATTCACAGTAAGTTTCAAGCAGAACTGACTGGAAGAAAAAGAATTCAACTCAAAATTTCAAGGATTTTCAATATTTTGCTCCAGTTCTGACTTAAAATAAGATTTTTATAATATATTTAAAAGCATGACTCAAAAATACTGGTGCACACACACTACTCAAATAAATTGTTAGGACACTTACGGCTGCCATTCATCCCACTCCTCCTTGATGTCTTCTTTACTCTCCAGATGAAATTCTAACAGTGAGAATTCACGTCTGGATTTTAGGAGCCTAATACCTACTAGGATGTCATGGAATCCTAGAATGGCTTTAGTTGGAAAGGACCTTAAAGACCAACTTGTTCCAACCCCCCTGCCATGGGTAGAGACACCTTCCACTAGACCACATTGCTCAGATGCCCATCCAACCTGGCCTTGAACACTGAAGCTCTTAGTTCTATGTGGGTGTCAAAGAGATAGATGAATTGGCTCGGAGTGGCCTGTGCGCCTGCGAGGGAACTAGGTTTATGTTCACCACTCTGGGGTGTGCGTTCAGACTCTGTACAGGCGTTAGATGGCGAGTTGGACTAGATGATCCTTGTGGGTCCCTTCCAACTCATAGTATTCTGTGATTCTGTGTGATTCTGTGAATTGGACCTTGCAAAAAGGCACTAACCACAGCCTCCACAGAGATGCCAGGCTCAAGGCAAAGCAAGAATTGGAAGGGCAGGGTAGGAGCATCGGTGCCGCACTCAGCAGCAGGTAGTGGTTGGGAAGATCAGAAAACAGGCCCAGGAGTTACCACAGATCTTAGCTAGAACAAACTTGGTTTAAAGAAATCAGTCTCTGGACCCAAGGTTTGCTTGCAACCTACAGAAAAGATTTATTTTTGGCCTCAGGAACCAGGAAAAAACACTTCAACCAGAGAAGTGTCCCCTAGACCTCCCAAGCATCAAAAGGCTCTGCTCCACTTTTGTCTCCTGTATTTATACATCTGCCTAATACATATGCAAATCACCTCATAAATATGCATCCACTCCACATTATGTCATAAACTTACACTTTGCTTTAAGCCTTTGACCAATCTGCTCCTATGTTTCATGTTCTTTTGCTCTATGTTTTGACTAAACCCCCCATTCAGTTTACAGTTTCGTGCTGAGAAACGAGCAAATTCGCCTTTAATATTCAGCCTTAACTTTCAGGCTTAGTATGTATTAGAGGCATTTACCAGTTCTGCCAAATCCAAATCTTCTGGCTATTTCAATAAAATCTCTAAATTTCTAAGTCTATTTCAACTTAAGGACATTGTTATCAGCATTTCCCAATTATGTTTGTGTTCAGGTGTTGCTCCTTAAGATTAAGTGTGGAAAGGAGAGTAATGTCATCTCAGGCGAGAGAGAACATCGGGAGTGGTGGAAAAGAGGAGGAGAGGGAGGTTTTGCACAAAGGGCTTTGCAGACATACTGCCTAGAAAACTAGATGTGCTTCTCTAATAGCAAAGCCTTGTTTCCAGTGGTCCTGGTTGTACAAGCATTGTGGACTGAAAAGAAGGAAAAAAAAGCCAGACATGAACTGGAAAATAGCTGCTGGGTATGTGAGAAGAGATTGAATTTCTAGATCTCAAATCAAACCCTCCTCCTCCCTTTGGTCTCATAACTTTGTCACTTATTAATACCCTTTCCCTTTTCACAAGGCTCAAGATGACTTCTCCAGCACAGGCAAAATCTTGGCTCCCGAGATTTCCTAGTCCTCAGCTGCAATGGTGCAGTCTCAAAGTACCAAGAACAAGTGAGTCCCACTCCAGCTCTCCTGAAGCAGAGATTGGCATATTACAATAGCAATTAAATGAGGAGGTGAGGAGTGGGAAGGTACAGTGAGATGGGGGGATGGGGAAGGAAATTCCATCTTTGAAAAAGACAGGAAGCTCTGGAGACACTGGGTTCCAACTGTGTGCGTGTGCACCCATATCAAGACAACTTAACATCCTCATGCAAGTACTGCCTTAGCCCTTCTCACCAAGAATTGCCCTAGTCACCACAGAATGGGTTGGAAGGGAACTTAAAGATCATCTAGTTCCACCCGACTGCCATGGGCAGGGACACCTTCCTCCTCTTTCCTTTGTGTGCATCCGCTGGCACCGCATGCTTCACTCTGACCTTGGAAAATTTGCTTCCCTAAACAGACACCTGGGAGATCCAAGTTCAGACCCAAAGTTCTGACATGATAAGGAGCTACACTATAAGGCTATGCATAAGTGAGTATGCATGTTAGTGTGTGTGTTATAAACATCTTCTGTCAGGTCACCACCTCCTTTTCCTCCTCATCTTAAGCAAACAAATAGGTTTACACAAAACTTCCATTTCTTAAGAAATGCCTCTTAAAAAAACAACAGAACAACCTTGTCTTGTAAAGAAGTATAATAGAAAAATCTCTTATGGGTTCACCGTTTTATAATCCCCACTATCCAGATCTTGACTCCAATAAAATCATTTTTGCACACATTTGCTATTAGAAATTATTGCTGTATGCCACTATGTCAAAAAGCACATTAAGAAAACAATTAATTCAACTCATGCCCATGATAAAAAAGCTAATTATTCTTCCAGGAAAAAAGGTGGAATTGCATAAGAATTTGATTATTCAGCCATTACATGAAAAAAACCACAAAACCAAAAGATGCATGCAGTTAAATTTAATTTTTAATTTACTTTTTGATAGACCTATTTTCTGTGTTCTCCTGTTACCAAGCTATTGTACTGAAGATGTCAGTGGTGATCAGCTTCCAATCATCATGGCACTCATTTCAATAGGAATGTGCTGGGAATATGATTTTGTGCCTTTGCTGGAGTACACCATTGACTTATGGAAAGAAATAAAAAATGAAAAGTGAGTCCTGATTGTGAGGTAAACCTCAAAGAAAGAAATTTTATTTTTTATATACGTCAATAAACAAACATTTTATAAAGGTGTTTCTTGCTTAATTACTGTCTTCTGGCAACAACAGAATTTCCATGCTAATATGCTAATAGCATGCTCAAGAAGTGTTCAAAAAAAGCTCACTCTAAAAATTATGAGGTAGGGCTTGAAAGTTTAAATAGAACGTACCCAAGTTGTCAGGGTTATTTTGAAAGTCCTATAGTGTTGAACAAGTAGCATTATAATAGATTTATAAAGAAATATTTAAAATACTTTAGAACAAGGAGAAAAAGAAAGAATTTTTAAAGCATTAATTTAGGTCATGTTACAAGACTCTATAGAGAACATTTTCTTGGTGAATACTCTGGCACTGCTTTATGAAATTTTTCAAGGTTATTGGAATCATCTTTGACAATACACAATATAAACAATGCATACTAAATATGTTCTTAGAACTGCTGAGTGAGCTCTACTTTGTCAGGAGCAGAATGTGTCCACTCATCCTGCCTCTGTCATCTTGGAGGAAGCCGGAGAGCAAATATGCCTCTGGAGGGAGCACCACAGGACAAATGAAGATCCGGGCTGCAACTTTTCTCCCTCCCATAGCATCAGGCAAGTAGCAGGAGAGTTTACATAATGCCCTCCTTATGGAAATAGAATTAGTGACAAAAAGTTTGACATTGCCATGTATAAATATCTGCATTTTTCCTTCCCCCTATATATAAAGTGAAATATATCTATCACTAGTGTTTCAATAACTTCCCAGTTAATTGCATATTTATATCTGAAAATTACCACACGGGACCTTTTTAACCACTATGAATATTTTGCAGTAAAAACACATCTATCCCTATTCTCTCCTACCAAACCACAAATACAATGTATGTTTGATAATAATTTTCTGTAGATGAAGAGCTTGTCCAGTTACAGGGACTTCAGGCAACAGTTACTTAGTAGATTGGTGGCTGTATTTCACAGCATAAACCCTACAAAAAATAATAAAGCAGCCCATTTAAAAAGACTGACTACATCAAAGACAGCAAGAAGAGAAAGCCATCATTACTAGACTATTGAGGTAACTTTATACTGAAGTATTTTTTTCGTCCCCATCTAAAGATGAGTTTATAAAAGAAGAATTAGTCCCAGTTTGAAAATGATTTGCTTGTTAACACAGATGAAATTGGAATCCAGGTCTACTAACTAAATGCTTGCTTAGAACAAAAGGCAATTGCCATGATATCCCCTAATTTTCATTACTGCAAATTTTACAATTATTTAGGTTTTGCTCATGGAGAAAGAAGAAAGAAGAATCTTACCTATAAGGACTTCCAGAAAACAGCTGGTTAAACACAGTTCGATTTTATGAGAAGAAAAATACTGAAAGATAGTAGTGACCATTTTTACATACCTATATCTTTTTAAATAAAAAGGATGCATGCCAAAGCACAGCTTCAACAAGTACCATGACACAAAATTGCCAAACATTATAAATTTTTAACATGTCACTACATCCTTATCTATCCCACATTAGAAAAAATATAGAAGCAGCAAACAAGCAACGGTTGTTTAAGAGCCTGATCTGGTACTAGTAAAAATAATGCAGCACAGCAACAAGTTCACTGGAGTGCTTCCTTAACACACAACATATTAGATGTACAGTTGTTTATCCTGGGGGGGGGGGAACCCACAGCAAATAAAAGAAGGCATAAATACTTATGAAAGGATCTTCTCCTCAGTACTTAATAATATGCAAAGTATTGAAGAATTCTCGCATGAAATCAGTAATAGCAATAGGTCGTTTTTCATGGTA
>WEKX01018815.1:0-33116 GCA_013390025.1 Pitta sordida
TGTTTTTCTTTTCTCCTTGTTACCGTTAAGTCACTGTTTCTTCTTTTATGTACGTGTGTATATGTAAATAATTGTTGCTTCCTTTTTCCACATTCTTTGACTGAAAGCCTCTTTGATTCAAAAGGTATAGCAAAGTAGATAAGGAGGTTTTTTTTCCCTTTCCACTCCAGGAAGGTTCCCATCTTCCCTGGAATGTATTTTTCTAACCTAGGACAAGCTGGTGAAGCAGGAAAAAAAACCCCACTGATGTTTTGAAGCCACGAATAATGAAGCGCAAAGTAGCGAGGGATCACTATATCAGATAACATTAAAAATAAAAATACTAACTTAACTATGGCAAATACTTTTCTTTCAATAGCAACCATGTCTTAATTATAATTGTTACTTGAGATACTTTGAATGGTATTCCAGTTAGCGATAAACTGTGATTCTTACCTTTGAAGCTAGAGACAACCGTATGAATTGCTAAATTGTCTTGTACTCATGACTCAGTGACTCTTAAAAAAACCTTTGTTACTGGGAAACCCACAGGAGTTTTTACTTCTGATCACTTCCTTCTTTCATGAATGAGAATAGGAGTGTCTTTGCACCTTCTTGCTTTGGTCAAGAACTTTCCAAGAGAAAAATGGGTTTCCTTTTTGAGAAGTCTTGGATGTAGTTGTACAGAGAGTATGTGTTTTATCCTTCCAAGTCTCTTTCTAAGTATTGCCGGCTGGCGCTGTGAAATGCAGGACCTGTAGATTACAGGGCAATCCCTTATTTTGTTTGAATTCACATTCCTTAAGTATTCCAGTTTACAGAGAGAATCATCTTCGCTTGTCGCTTGCTGTGTGATTATTTGCATCAGATTTTTGCTACCTCCCAGCCACCGTCTCCCCATCTGCCCCTGAAAAAATATAGATGCTTGTCCCTTCAAGGTCAGTGTTGTATAGCATTAATATCCACTATTTTTTCAAATATCTGTATAAGGAGGTTCTAAAAAAGTGCAATAACTTCTAAGCATCTGCTTCTTATGAATTGGTGGTTTCCATGAATTCTCATGGAAATTACTCTGAATATTCTTTATATAGTATTGTGACTGTTTCCACATAACAGAAAAGGAACATTGATGACTGAATGGCTGCTAAGTTGTAGTTTGTCAGGAGCCATGTTAATGCACTTCTTAGGAATTTTTCAGTGGCAGCCCTTGATTGCCCTGGGGTTGCCTCACCTTAATGGTGCTTGTAACAGCTGTTCATGAAACTCACTTAGATTGCAAATAACTGCTCTCCAGAGAGTGTTTGGTTTGTGGTGATATTTGTTGTTTGCTTGTTTTTTCTGAATTGCAATGGTTTCCTTGATCCAGCCTGAACCACAGTAGCAGCAAGAGGTATCAGGGCTACTGAGGGGAAGGGTAATGGAACTGAAGTAAGAGATGAAAGCAGGTTCTAATGGTATGAATGTAAAGCTTTTGATCAGGGAAGTCTCTTGAAAAGCACAGATTTGATAATTGGTTTTGATGGCATTCTCAGTTCTTGCACTAATAGAGAGTGTGAGATTCTTTGTGTCTGTTTGTAACTTTAAAACATTACTTTTCTTCCCCATTTCTCTTCCTACCTACCTACCTACCTACCTACCTACCCTCAAACTGAACTTCAGTTAGATTTTTTTTACAAAGTATCTAAAAAAACAATCATTGTGTATTTTATTAAGAAATTTGAACATCTGTTATACTTGATTGTCTGTGATATACAGGGAATTACAAAACTTGGAAAAGGACACAATTAATTAATTCTTTCTCCCTAAGCATTCTGTTACCTTTAGGGAACACTGTCAAACAGCTGAGAATATACCCTACTTTGTTTTTCATATATATGTATTCTTAAAGACACATTAAAAAAAAATCAGGAGAATCTAAACAGCCTGAAGGCATATCATAATTGTTTAAAATAAGATGGAACCTAGCCAGTGAAGGAATTCGAATTCATACGATCATCCTGTGGAGTGATTTCAAAGTGAAACATTGAAGTTTGTTGCAGCATTGAGGGAGTGCTTAGTGACACCATGAAATATCTGGGGAAACTTCAGCATAGATACAGTTGCTGGGTATGTTGTCCTGAATGCAGGTTCAATACCTGGTGTGCAGCACCAAATCATGCGCTTGAGGTGAGGTATTTCAATTTTTTTATTTTAGTTTGTGGAAGGTAACCCACAAAAGATTAGTCACTGATCATCAAAAATTTACATTATTTGTAGGTTTTAACAGACAAGCATCAGCATTCATTAGTTGCAGATTACATAACTTTTTTATTAATTAATCTTCGACCCCCTATTTGGTAGTGACTATATCTCTCAGTTCTCATGCTGATTACTCTGCATGTGCAGTTCTTTCTTCCATTTGAGTCTGGGGTACAGTTTGAATAGGTGATGAACGAGTGGGTGGTCACAGTGTCTCACTGCCGGAATTACCTATCCCCAATTACTGCTCATTTCTGCTGACTTCACTCCTGGTGGTTCCCATTCAGAAAGCACATTTATCTCGAGATTGTCTTTCCTCTTCCTATAAACAGAAGATTAGCTCAGCGTACAATGTTCACAGTGCAATTGCTTAGTCATAACTGTATAGCTACTGATTAATAACTGAAGTTTGATTCAAATCTTGAGGGGCTTGATACCAGGTATACGTAAAGGTTCTCATGTCATTTTAAAGACCTCTTTCTAAAGTTCATTTCCCTCCCAGCTGAGACAGTTGTCAGAAATTAACTGCAGTCATTGTAAGTAACACTCATTAGCTATAGAGTATGACAGGTTTCCCCAGCTAGTTGAAGAGTGTTACATCTTTTGCTAGTTTCCTTTACACTGAAAGTTTCAGATAAAGTGGGTGATATGCAATGGATCTGGTCCTTGTAAATGTGTTTGAACAGAGAAAGAATTTTTGAGATCTTGCGTAGAATTCTTAATGAAACAGTTGGAATTCACGGGCATAGACTAATGATTGTGCCGGATTGTAATTTTCAAATTTCTTTGGAAATGGTTGTAATGACATTAAATTTTTTCTTATTGACTTGTATCCTTTTTTAACCTCTGATCTAAAAGTCGTTTTTTTTTTTTCCATTTAAGGTCAATGTGATGAGAAACCTGAACACAAACACGTTTCTAGTACCAAAATCAGAGGGCAAGTATATATCCGTAATAAACATTATGCCAGGCCAATCAGTGTTGCCAGTGAATGGTGAAGTAAACTTGCTGGAGATAGAGCCAGAAGAACAAACTGTGACTCCTGAGAATTTCGGTGGAGGAGAATCTTCTGTCCCTACCCCAGAGGCACCAAGCAAAGCAGAAGAGGTGTCTGTGCAGGAAAGCACAGAGGAGGTATCCTATGATGCTGGTGAACAAAATTACAAAGTAAAAGAGAGTTACTTCATTTCTGACAGTAGCCAAATGGATATATGCAGCTCTTCAGGTACAGAGGTTCCTGCCACAGAGACACAGCAAACAGTCATTCCAAGCAGCTGTTTCAAGTTTTCTGGCTATGACAAGCCTCATGTTCCATTAGATATGTTGATGGTAGATGTTGGTGAAGAACAGCCTGTGAATACTTACAGGCCAGCTGAGTAACCAGGATAAGCTGGAGCATTTAACCAGAACTCAGGAAGAATAGCATTACTGAAGATTATGGAAAGTCTGGGTTAAATTGTGAACATCTGCAAGTTCTGTTTGTTCTGGTCCAACCAGAGTAACCAGTACACACCTGAAAGTTGTGCCTGAAGATGGCATAAAATGTGTGGGGTAATGTGATATTAACCACTTTTAGTAGTGTTTTTGTATATTATATAGTTCACTATCTCCTATTTGAAATAGTCCTCTGTGTTTTATAAGCCTACTCTATGGAAAACATACTTCATGGACTATAAAACAGCAGCTAGACCATTAGTCACTTCTGTTTCAGATACTTCTCAAAATTAATTCGGTGAACATAGTGCTTAAGACCTTTACTTGATTATGATAGAGATGTGCAAGAAATGTTCGAGAGTTTTTGCCATTATTGGAAGTACTCTCTTGATTGTGTTTTACTCTTGAAAATTTTATATTAAATGCTACTGATTTTTTAAGTAAGAATATGCCTGTAAGTTCTTCCTTTATAACTTAAGAATTTGATTCCATGTCAAAGAAGTAGGGAGTAATGGCCATAAACTAAACCACACAAAGTTCCACCGCAACATGAGGAAGAAATTCTTTACATTGAGGGTGGCAGAGCACTGGAACAGGCTGCCCAGGGAGGTCCTGGAGACTCCTTAAAAACTCACCTGGATGTGTTCCTGTGTCACCTACTCTAGGTGACCCTCCCTTGGCAGGAGGGTTGGACTAGATGATCTCCAGAGGTGTCTTCCAACCCGATTATGTGAAAGAACCAGTTACTTGCAGTCTTTCCTGGAATTAAAAATACAGTATTAGAATCATAGAAGATGCTGAGTTGGAAGGGACCCACAAGGATCATTAAGTCCAACTCCTGGCCTTGCACAGAACCACCCCCACCCTAGGAATCACACCATGTGCCTCGGAGCATTATCCAAATGCTTCTTGAACTCTGGCAGGCTCGGTGCTGTGACCACTTCCCTGGGGAGCCTGTTCCAGTGCCAAACTGCTCTCTAGGTGAAGAACCTTTTCCTAATATCCAACCTAACCCTCCCCTCAAACAGCTTCACTCTGTTCTTTCGGGTCTTGTCACTGTTCACCAGAGAGGAAGTTTTAACTGCAGTGAGGTCTCCCTTCAGTCTCCTCCAGGCCAAACAGAGTAAGTGACCATGGCTTCCCCTCAAGGCCCTTCACCATCTTTGTGTAGCCCTCCTTTGGGCACTTTCAGGACCATGACTTTGTAGATTTCAGTGAATTAGCAAGAGATATTTTCCTTTGTAGCTTAAGTCCTGCAACTAAAAAACCCAGCTGTTTAAAAGTACTGGTGTTTGAGTATAGCTGCATCCATTTAGATCAAGAAGATACATTCTGTAATCATGTCACATTCAGCTTAACTCCAGAATGTATTAGCATTCTGGGTGAAAATCCACTTCAGTACAGTGGTGAGTGTCCCCGTCTCTCATGTGGGAGACCAGGGGTTCGATTCCCGCCAGGGAGGCAGTGGTGCTGTTTAAGAGTTGGACTCGATGATCCTTGTGGGTCCCTTCCAACTCAGAATATTCTATGATCGTCATTGGGAAAATGTGTCTAATGTGTGTTTGCACAAATTCCTTAGGAAATGTTTTCAAAATTCAAAAGACTGTTCTTCGGGGGTCTATCTTCTTCGGGTTTATCCTTATTCTTAGAACAATAAAATCCTTAAATAGTAATCAATAGGACTTCTTCCAAACATGTTTTCTAGCAGGTTTAATATTACTACCATTTTCCCCCTTTTTGTGATGTAACTCAGGAACTACACAAAATCACCTCCCTCTAAAAATACAACTCAGGACAGTAGAAGAATAGTGGGGTAACTTGTACCTGACAGCCCTCTGAATTTTGTAGCATAGAGATTGTATTTTCGAAAACTGAAGGATAAGGATTTTATTTTTTTATATTTACATTTTATATTAAAATCCATTTATTTCCCTTTAGCCAAAATTTGATAGATATTTTCTATTTGTAGGAAATATTTACAGTCGTTTTTAATGAAGCTTAATTCAGAACAAAAGGATGCTTTACAGACAAAAGTTGGTCCATTTATACAAAATTATATCTTTGTTTTAAAAGATATTTTTATGGGATTATCAGAATTGTCAGTATGTTCCAGCAGGTGGATTTAAAGAAAAGCCAGTGTCGTCGTTCTTCTGTCCTTACATTTCTCAGGACATGAGTATTCTTAAGATTAAGTTAGTTTATACAGCAGGTTTCTGGACTGCTTCCATTCCTGCATGTATCAGATATTGACCACAATGGTACAAAAGACTTAAAGACAGTAGCTATTTTTGCCATTTCTACGCACAAAAAGGTAACAGATTGCGTAGCAGGGTTTTGATAATTTTAGGAAAAGCTAAATCAAGCAGGGGAATTTTGTAGTTACGATGTGATGGAAGGCCCAGCTAGAAAGGTTCCAGTATTTGTTAGCTGGCTGTGATTTGTTTCTGCATTATATTCAAATGTAGTGAGACTGCCAGCAACTTTTTCAATGCCATGTTCTGACTTGAGTTCCTAGAAGGCAGTGTTTAGTGACTTACTGCTTAGGATCCATTATGTGTAGGTATCTCCATGGCAAAAGTGCAGAAAATAACTCCTGGTGTTCCAGGAAGGCTTCTTGAAAATCAGCATTAACTTGCACTTGAAACTTCAACTGAACTGACTTTTCGGTTTGTGATGTGGTTCATCACTGAAGCTTCTAGCAGTCTGTCTGCTAAGGAGAGACGTCTCTGTCTTGTGCAGAGCTTGGAGTTGACATAGTTTATCTTTGGGTTTGGAGGTTTGTTGATAAATATGATCTGGACTAAATAAACTGATAAAAACAAGTAAACTGAGCATCTTAGATGTCCGTAAACTTCTTGGGACAGGGGAATGGAAATGCCTTTCTTGCTACAGTTCTGTAATACCAAATACCTGAGCAATGTAGCTGGGAAGCTGTCAGGGAGTATTTGTCTATGTATTTTCACCTAATTAAGTTAGTTTGTTATAATAAATTTAATACTCTTGTGATGAAGAAGTAGTTTGTTCTGAGGTTCTGGATATTCATGCCTTGACACAGGATATGAAGGTGCCTTAGCATTTACACATTCAAAATGATTTAATATTTATGCCTTTTACAGATCTGTCAGCTATTCAGTATGACACCCTTAGAAAGTTTCGCTTTTTCAGATTTTTTCAGGTGATTTTTACTCTTGTCCTGGCTGCTCAGCATTCCTCCCTTCCTCTCTCCAAAGGTGATTTGGGAGATCATGTAGTATAAGGCTCCAAAACATTATATCCTATGTAAGAGAAATTGCATCACAAAACTTTGGCCTAGTACCTGACAACACTTCTAAAAACGTCTTCTGTAATTTTTTATTGTTAGATCTGCAGTTAACAGTAATATGGCAGTACTGAATGCTGGCACAGAACTGTCAAATCTTTTACGTGGTTTTCCATGTAAGCCAATAATGTAATTTAAACAAAATAATTTTTGTCAAATCTGCTGACATCTGTGGAAACAAGAGACGACGTAGAGTCCCTGTTGCCTCGAACTGAAATGCTTATTTGTGCATGATACTTCACTAGATGATTGCAGAAGAAGAAATTGTGTGAGAAGACATGTTTTTCTTAGGTTTGGGAATAACCAGTTGCTCTGAAGTGGTGGCATCTAAACAGATGAGAATAAATAAGAGATATTGTATTTGGTTCAAATTAATAGTTTTATCGTGTCTAAAAAAACAGCAAAAACACACAACCGAAACAACAAACCAAATACAAAGTACCTTTCGTCTCATGAAATAAGTGACATGCCCAGATTTTTTCAGTGTAATTTTTTATAATTCAGTCCTCCTAACTATGAAGTCACTGTTTATTGATAGTCTTCGTGTATTCTCTAAATGGATGCAACTGTTGGGCTGAAATCTGTAATTAAACTGTTGTAAATACTGTACATTGAAACATTTTATATAAAAATAAAAATATCTAAAAAAAATGTGTCCGTGCCTCTTTATTACTGTTGGCTTTTGTTCTGAAGACTAAACCTGCTTTTGAAGATGGCTCAGTTCATGTTAGTTTTGTAGTGTATTTTTGAGCATTATGGAAAATCAAAACACTCTTTGGGGGAGATGTGTGTGGCATATATGTGTATGTAATTATACGTAGTCAGTTGCTGTATTCTACTTACCAGTTACATCACCATCTTTGCAATTACTTTTTTGCCCTTTGATGCTTTTGATGCAGCTGGCAGTATCTTCAGTCCACATGTGCTGTTTGAGCCTGGGGACTCAATTTTAAAATTATGGACAAGGATTAGGATTGAATGGTTGCACCATTTGCATGGATTAATGGCTGCAGAGCAAGGAAGGCTGGCCTTCCTTGAATCTCTTACTGGTGGTTAAAAGTTTAAAGTATCACAGAAGTATTATTTGTGTGATGTTTTCATTTCTACTGTCCAGCCACACCGTGAAAGAGGAGAAGCATTACAAGCAAAGCAGATGATGGTGGTTCTGCCAGCCAGCTCACTGTGTGCTCTGTAAAATCAATTCATCAGTTATCAAATATTTGCAGTGTGTGCAGTGGAATGTCAGGCCTGATCTGGCTTTTTCCTGTGCTGACATCACTAGTATAACACAGACTAAGGCTGCTTAAACCACTTAAACTCCTGCAAAATACCCTTCCACAGAAAGTAAAACCAGTCCTTTCAGACTAAAAACAAAGAGTGAGAGGAATTAAATGCACCATTTTCTTTCTGAGTATCACTGTTTTGTGTTATGTTTTGAGTGTTTTGTGTTTATGTTTTGCATATGAATAGCAGCTCAATTAATTCTAGGAAGGGTGGAGGGCACATGAAGTCCTGTTCCAGAAGACAGGAACAATACGTAATGTTGTGTGCTTTCTGCTGCCAGGTTTTGTAGAGTTGAAGCCTAGGATGACCTGCTGTGATGAAATGTGGGATAAATTATAACAAGTAAGGAAGGCTTGTAAAAGCTTGCCTGAATGGCTAGAGGGCAGTGGTAGCAAGGAGCTAGAGGGCACCTTTGCTATTCCTCAGTCCCTTCTTCCTTGTGGATTCATCCCAGGTATCAGTCTGACCTTACATCAGCCTTTAGGATAGTACCAGTTTCTACCTGTCCCCCAAATCTGAATAGAAATTGCAGTAAAAGACTGTGAATTTGGGGGTTGAATCGCAAAGAATTACTTTATCAGTTGCTTCTGGGTGTGCAGCAAAACTAGCAGTTTTATTTGAGATACACCAAACTTTATCTCCTCTAAGAAAAAGAATATGGAACAAAGCATTTTGTCACAGGGTGATCAAAATTTTCTGGTTAAATGGTCACGTTGCAGTAGACTCGAAACTAACACCTCTGAGAAGTGTGAAAACCAGTTACACTAAGTATGGGAGGTTCTGTCCTGAAAACCTCAGCAGGTTGATTCCTGAATGCTCATAGAATGTATCTACACAAGATCTGAGACGTCTCTATTAAAAAAAAAAAACAAAACTGTAGTATGTATACAAATTCAATAGTAATTTGGAGATTGTGGTGGTAATGATTGTTGTTAGAATAGACTTCTTGTATAGAGTCTGTGTTCCTTGCATGATAGAGAGATGATACTGAGAATTTGAAAGACAACTACAGAGGTGAGCCACAAGCTCCGTATGGAGCTTAAAAACTTCAACCTGCGAAAGAGATGAGTGAAAGGCAGTTTCTTTTTTGGTTTTTTCCCTTCTGTTTCTTTTTTCCCTTGACCAGGGAAAGTCCTGGAGCTTGGACCCTTCCAGGTTTTATTGCCTGAAGTAGCTATCAGAAGCAACCCAAGTTACAGTAACAGCTGTGGAGATAGGCATCCCAGCTCTTTCCATCCATTTCCCCAGATGCACGCCGGCCAATCAATCTCTTGCTCTTGTGCTGTGTGGTGACTCAGCCTGGTGCAGTCTGTGGTCTGGACAGGACTTTCAATGATCAGGCGCAGAGATTTTCAACCACCGCCTACAAAAAAATCAATGTGTGGGTCATATCCTACCTTACACACACTGCTAATACATATTTCAGGAGTCGCCTCAGCTGCCTCTGGTGGCAGTGTGTCAGAGAGCAAGAATTGACACTACCAGGCTTTGAGTCTCTCTTTAATAGGTGGACCAAGAAAGCATGAGTAATGTTTGTGTTGCACCTCTCCAGTGTTATCTGTGGTTTCTGTTGGCAAAGTGAGCACCTGGCACCTTTCCTATACCTAAACAAACCCAACGATTTATGCAATATTAGTTCCATGTATCTCCAAGTCGGTATTTTTTGTCTCCAGATGATTTGGTGAGGGATCCACAACCTGAAGGGGCTTTTCTCAATGGGCTTAAACAAGTTACAGCACTCCTTAGTGGTAGAAAAAATATAATCATGGTTTTGCAAATGAGAAAAACTGACAGTTTAGGGGAACTTGTCATTTAAATGAAGCCTTTGAGCTGTTTTGAGGTTTGGTATTGATTTCAGTTCCCAATTAATCTTAGTATTGGTTACTAACTTCCTGCTGCAATTCAGTGTCTTGCACATTGTTAAATAAATACTACGTGTGCAAATAATGACTTGCTGTTTGCAAGCTTTCAGTATGTTCAAATGTCTTGCTATCTAGATGCAGCTATGACTCTGGGAATTTCTAACTGTAGTCTTTAAAATGTTGACCCAAACCCTATAAGAGTGAGAGCGGAACAGTTCGTACCTGTGGTCAGGAAGCAGGGAAGGCACACACTGTGCAGTGAAAGTTCACCTCACTTCCTCAGAAACTTCTCTATAGGAACACAATTTGCTGCAATGTCTCTTCCCTAAAAAGCAGGGGGGGAGAAATCCAGAAAGTCCCTCCTGACTGACTGGGGGGGGTTTCTTTGCTTTCTTTTTTTTTTTTTTTTGGTGTGTGTGTGTGTGTGGTGTGTAGTGATTCATTTTCCCAGTCCCCACTGAGCTGGTGAAGGGCTGCTCTGCTGCACTTGACACACTAGAAGAGGCTGAGGGAGCCAACTCATCCCTTCAGCCAGGAGAGGTGGCACTCAGGATAGATCTTGCTGCAGCAACCAATTATGTATAACAAACATTTGCAGAAATGACATGCTTCTCTCCGAGGCCCACAATAAAAACACAAAAAACAGCTGTCATAAAGTGCAGCAGGGGAATCCCACTAGGATATGTAGGAGGAAACTCACAATGAATGTTGTTAAGTGTGGGATAAAATTGCCATTAGCCCTGTGCTGAACATTAGGCTGGACTGGAAGGCCTCCAGAGCCCCCTCCCTAGATGAAGTTTCCTGTGAGTTCACACTAGCTGTTTAGAAAAGACTGAAAACCCTGGCTCCAACTGAAATTAGTCGCTAGGTCTAGAGTAATATGAACCACTCATTTTTTATTTTTGTGTGAAATGCCACATGTGGAAGAGACTTGCCTGGAGTTTATCATTGCATGTAAGCAAAACCCACCCTCACATCCGCTGCAAATTCCAGAGACTCTGAAAAGCCAAGGGTTGTGCTACAGTAGTAGTTCAAGGGTTAAATTTTCTCCTTATGCATGGGAAACAACTCATTCAAAAGAAAAAGGAAAAAAAAAAAGAATAACCAGAGAGATGGTTGTATCAAAAGGGATGAGTCAGGCAGACTCCCTCTGTGTAGCAATAGCCCATACTCAAGTGAAAGAAAGCTGTTTACCCAGCATTCAGATAGGTTTCTATCCCAGGAAGGGATAAGATTCTCATGCACAGACTTCTATGTTGATTCACAAAAGCACCAGTTCTGCTATTTCACCGTGGTTTGGATAAAAAAGATGCTTCAGTGCAAGCCACAATGAGCTAGTAGCGTAACTACTTCTGTGGATTCTGCTGGGGAAAGTAATACATTTAAACTTTCCATTTCTTCATGAAGTACTGCTGAGAGCAAGCTTAATATTGTTTTTAAAAGTTCTCATATTTTGAAAAGCATTGCAGTGCCCATCATTCTGTAATGTTCCTCAATAGTTTACACATTTAAATGCACTATACTATATGCATTCTATGAAACTCGAGACATACATGTATGTACATGGCTGTATGTGTGTGTGTGTGTGTGTGTGTGTGTGTGTGTGTGCATGTAGCTGGTCCTTGTTTGACCGTAGTGATTTTAATCACATAAGGCACTGGAGCCGCATGACTGAAGCTGATGAGCAGCTCAGTGTTACAGATGCTAATAACCTGTTAATGAAACAGTGGTTGTTTCAATGACAAAAAAATTGTGTAAAGATTTACAGATTACTGCAGAGCTGAGTTCAATTGCAGATAAAACACTATCAGAGTGCAGTACAAAAAAACCCTGAATTTTTCCACGTGGCAGGTGCTTCTTCCCTATTTCACCACGTGGCAGCGCAGACTTTCCTGAGCGAAACCCACCGGCGCCAGGCAGGCTGGCCCTCAGACCTGCATTTGTAGGAGGAGCCACCATCAGAAGCAATTTTGGCAAAGGTCCACATTTCAGCTCCTGGAAATGGGCTGTTACATGGGATATGGGAAGGTGTGTTGGTACAATTCAAATAAACAAATACAGGACCTGTGACTAGACTTTGATAACATTTCAGTCTAGTAATTGGTTTGTAAAAGTTCCCCATTCCCGTACTTGAGATCATATAACATGATGAAATACTAACTGCATTTGGTGTGGGGAACTATTTAAAGGTCAAAGAATTTTGAAATTGTGTTTGGGAAACGGATAGATAAAAAATTTACAGCCGATGATGGCAGGGGTAGACTTTCTGCCTTCTGCCTTCATTTTGTTAGGATTTTTTTTACTTCATTTTTTCTCAGTTCTTCAATTCCCTTAATTGGTTTGACTAATTAATTATTTAAAAGATGCACAGCTAGCAGTTTAGTATACCTGCTGCAGGTTTGCTTCTTGTATAATGAGGTAGAGGTGATTAGCTGAACTAAGAGCCTATGCCCCTTTATCTGACCAGGGTCAGTTTCTTGATTCGATGTTGTCCAGTTTGCTGAGTATAACTGGTTGCCTTTAAATAAAAGAATACCTTCATTTAAACCACTTGCACTTTATTTTTTACCTGACAAGAGTTTTGCCTCCACCTTTTCCCAGGGTAAAGATGATTATATGATACATTTTTTTTTTTGTCTGCAGGCAGGTAATCTTCACAGCCACTACTCCTTTGGTGGGGGTTGTTACACACTGCTGCACTGAGTCATAAAAAATTTGCATTTTTTTCCTCTTGCTTGTCACTATGAGTTTGCAAAAAAGGGAATGCATGCTGACTTTTGACTAGTTGTACCAGTGCATGAGCAGTGAAGTACCGGTGGGTGTCAGCGTTGGGGAGCTCTCGGGAAGGGAAGAGTGAGGGGCAAGACTGGGCAGGAGGGCCAGCCAGCTCCCAGCTGCCTTCAGTAGAACCACGTTCACCAACAGCAACCAACTCGGCTGAGATTTCCATACATCCCAGGAGCACAAAACTCCTCTCCCACAAGGCAAGCATGAATGTGGCTTTAAACCATTTGCAAGCACAAAGTGAAATTGTTTTCACCTGGGAGCTCTGGCATTTCCAGTCCTGGGGTCAAGCTTGTAGGGATGCACATATAGGGAAGGCAGGATTCAGCGGACAGCATTGACAAAAGGCAAAATTTGTGCAGCCAGCATTGCTGTGCACCTGCACCAGCTGGGGCATATGAATCCTGGCAGCCTGAAAGTCCAACCCAGAGTGGCACTTTGGCCTGATGGGCTGGGTTTACGTTCCCATTCATTCCCTGTCAGGAGGCTGGCAGTCTTGCAGCTGCTGTAGTCTCTTGTCACCTCTCCAGCATCCAGCATGGTGTGAACGTGCTGTCCAACAGCCAGCAGCGATTTCACAGCCCCTCATTCCTCCAATGATACGCTCCTAGATGATGTCCTGCTAGGAACACACCTGCAAGCTCCATCTCTTGTAATTGACCTGGAGACAGTCCATCAAACCAGAGGACATCCCATGGGTAGGTCTTTTATATGTTTGCAGCAAAATTTCTTGTATTCTTCAGCTCTGAGTAAATAGTGAGCTGAAATATAAATAAATAGATTGATAAATAGATAAATTAATAAATAGACAAAAATCTTAGCATGGGTAGCAAACAAACTTAGGTAACAAATTTATGGGATAAAGTAATATTGACAAACATCATCTGGGAAATAGCGTCTTTGAAAAAGGACATTTTCATGATGGTTTGCTTCATAATTCGTTCCAAACTTCAGCATGACCACAGCTGCCAAGCAAGAACAACTGCTCATGTTTAATTCGGAGCAACTCATATGTTTTCCAGCTAAATTAAGCCAAACAGGGGAATTTGGAAAACCACTGAAAAGAAGGGGAACTCTGGAGTATTTAATAATTACTTCCTCATAAGACATGCCCAGGAGGAAGAGAGGTGCTTTTCAGTCATGGAGCTGCTCTCCTAAGCATGAGGAGGATCATGCTTTCCTTCCTCTGCTTACTGATGCACCTGCTTCAGGATGAGATAACTTGTAAGTAAGACCTTTTCTCTCATTACCTACGTGGGAAGGAGGGGTGGCAGGAGACAGAGTCTGTTATTGAATTTCTGGATGAGTCAAGAAATGTCTGAATCTTTTGCCTAGTCACTTTCAAATTAGTCTCTTATTCTCCCTTTCAAAGTCAGAAATACAGATAAAAGTATGTTGCCCATTAGATTTATTCGTGGCTGCATTACCAGTTTCAGTTCAATCAGTACAAATCTTACCTGATTCTGTGATGTGCCAGGGAAAAAGCTGCTGTCATCTGGGTTGCAAAACTCAGAAAAATATCAGGATTTAGATGCTGCAGAGAGGTTGTTATATGATTCTGCTATCAGTAGTATTGCAATCTGAAAACAGATAACCTTGAAAACTGTCAGCCTTTCCAGTATTGCAGACAGGAAAAGCAATGAATCTCAAGTTATTATTTATTAGGCAACAGCTGCTAAACACAAGTGTGGCAACAGTTAAAAGAATTACATGTAATCTCTTCAGGTTAAAGCTGAGCTGTGAAGAAAAGAGCATTGATTTTTAACTACTTATCGGGCTGCTTACTGCAGACTTTGTGAATAGACTCAAAGGATTTTTTTCCTGGGATGTGCATGAGGCATCTTACACAGCAGTAAACTCTTTAAGGAAAAAAAACCACAAAACAAGCAAACAAACAAAAAGAAATGGGGGGGAGGGAACCAAGCCAACCAAAAAACTCACATCCAGACTACATGAAAGTGTTCCTTTCATAGTACTAAATGTGTTTGTTCTGTAACTGCTAGATCTCGTGACTTGGAAAGTTTTGAACATGAGATCCAAGGAATTTAATTTCCCTATAATCTGCTAGTCATGAAACCAAATGGTCTGTAGCAATACTCCCCAATTTCAATGCGGAGGAGTGTCTGTGACAAACATGTTATGTTATCATTCCTTACTATTTGCAGCACTTTTAGTTATGGAAAACCAAGACCTGCAAGAATCAATTAAGCCGCAGAAGGTAGAGTTTCATTCGTTAAACTTCAACAGCACTTTGCATTGGCAGCCTGGGTGGGCCAGAGAGGCAAGAGACACGCTCTACTTTGTGCAGTATAAAGTGTAAGTACTGCGGGAATTCCAGCCTCTCAATGTACTGGGGTCTATCCCTGCTGGGCATATCAAAAGGATTTCTCAAGTGACATGGGATATTCTCCTCATACCTGAGGAACAGCCCACTGTTGGGCTTGGCTGTCAGCTGTCACTTGTTACTATATTTATCAATCAATATCCCATAAACTGCAGCCAAGCAGCATGAGGAAAGCATGGAACAGGAACCTCCAGCAATATGCTCTACACCCTCATTGCACCACAGAGTTAAAGAAAAATGTAGTTTGCAGAAGACCTCTGAAGGTCAGTGGGTCCAACTGCCTGCCTGAGGCAGGTCTAGCTAGGTGAAGTTCTTCTGCAATAGGATATTTAAGGTATTTCAGTGGCCCACATTGCCCACGGCAGTTCGTCAGCATGCCTTGCATGGCAAGCTTGTAGCAACACTTGAGGCTTGTCCTCAGGGCATGCTCCCATCCCTGGCACACCTAGTGAGTGCCTGAAATCATTACTGCCCTAAAGAAATTGTCTAGTGAAATCCGGCATTCTACCTATCATTGAAAACACTGGCTAAGCCAAAGCCTGCCAGCCGCCCCCTACAGGAGGAGCCGCCTCCCTACAGGGCTGGTAATCTGTGTCTCTGCTTTAGGTTTCTTTCAGAAAAAAACAAAAGCCTCTGTCTCCAAAATGCCCATGAAATCAACTCTTCCTCTCATTAAATTGAAGGCAGTTAATTTCCATGGGACAACACTTCTCAGTGCCACTGAGGTAAAACAGACGACTAAGAATCTGCATGGGCTCAGTCGGCAGCAGCTGAAGTTTACATCCTTCCTCCTCTTTCTCCGTAGTTATGGTCAGAGCACATGGCAAAACAAGGATGACTGCTGGGGGATTCAAACCCATGTCTGTGACCTAACACATGAGACCTCTGACATCCAGGAGCCTTACTATGGAAGAGTGAAAGCCTCGTTGGCTGGTGTCTATTCCGACTGGAGCCTCAGCTACAGGTTCACTCCCTGGCGAGAAAGTAAGTGCAAACATATAGGTCTCTCAGAAAGAAATTTGATCTTCCAAGGCATGGAATGCAGAATTTCTGCTCATAATTTGCAAACATCCTTTTCGAGCCACAAAGCTGTACCCAGAGAAGCTCCTGTGAGTCAATAGCTCCCAGGTGAAGTGTTACACTAAAAGAATTTTCCCCACACTTGAAAGCCAACCAATTATGGCTAAATGACCATTTACTAATAATTAGGAGATCAAAAGTTCCCATCTCCCTTTAATTCAACCTCTTCCTTGGGGCATGGAACTACACAGAGGGTCAGTCTGTTTTCAAGCTGATGGAAGGACACAATGTAAGATGGAAAAAAGGAAACATTCTCTGCTTGAGGGGAAAAGAGAGCTGAGTGCTGTGTGGCCACCATTCTCTTCACATTTACGTGTTTTCCTGACTGCGGGAAAGGAGATAGAAAGGATATGTGAAAAGCTTTTAGTTAGTTCTCTCACGATAATGCCATAGTATGTTAGAAATGAACAGTACCAGTGTACTACCAGAAAGTTCCTCATGAACTGACCAATTTTTCCCTCACTGGTCAATTCAAAACTGAATTGTCAATGTGGGTCACTTCACAGCCCTGAAGTGCAAATTATCGCCTCCTACAGAGATGAACCCACAAGCTTTGGCATCCAGCAGTACCTTGCAGCAGCAACAGCCCTTCTTGCCCTGTGCTACCTCCTCCTCCTGGAGAGATGCATGGGGCAGCTGCTGTCCTGTCTCCCCACATTTCTGGTGCTGCACACACAGGTATGCAGGCACTAGCTTGAATCCTTAGCTGCTTTTAACCAAGTAGATTGCAAAAAATTTTAAAGTGATGATGGAAGTTGCATCCTTGGCATAACTGAAATGGTTCCAATAGGTGTTTTATGCAGTTCAAGCTCACAGACGAGGGAAGAAGAAAATTAAGACAAAAAATCCAAAGCATTTTGCTTGATCTGTCAGCAATGTGCTACTCTAAAAGGTTTCAAAATTTTGGTTCAAAGATAGATTTACGAACATGGGAAATGTCAACCCCAAAATAGCAATGACCAAGCAATAGCCACCAAGAAGTAAGAAGTTATGAAACAGCACTGTAACAGTGAATAGAGCATAATATATTGTTGGTAATATAAGCATTTGTTGAATGGATTAAAACTGCATTGTATGAAATGTTATTAATAAACTATAATTGTCTTTATAGCTCTGGTTTTTTTCCTTAGCTTTGATAGGACCTCCAATGGTAGCTGTGGTTCATAGCAACAAATCCATAATAGTAAAGCTCCAGGCTCCACATTCTCCTTATAAAAGGAAGGGAGGCAGCAAGATACCAATGACATATTATTATGATCTGCTGTATCAAGTCTTCGTAATTAACAACTTGCTAGATGAAGTAAGTGAATATTAAAGTATGAGCTCTTTACCATTAAAAAGACAGGAAAATATGGGCACACCATTCTTGCTTTACAGTTAAAATTCCCTTTTGGGTTTATGAGAGCATTGGTGACTGCACGGTGTTTGAAAACAAAGTAGGCTTATTTTTCAGGAATTAAATTTGATTGAATTGAGTTGTATTCCTCCCTGAATTATTTCCCACCAACTTAATGCTTCATGCTCTAAGACCTAGATTAAAAAATTGGGACATGAAGGGAGTTTTGGGAGGCGGGAATTGTTCATTAAAAATCATAAATGGATTATTAATGCCTTTGTGTAAATCCACATGCTGTTATGCACTTTCAGTTGTTATTAAACTTTACTCACAGACACATTCATTAGGGAAATGTGCTTGATTGGCTCTTTTTTCTTCCTGTGTCTGAAGCAACACAAAGTCCTGGTGTATGAAGGAAAAAGCAAGTTTATTAAAATAAAAGATTTGAGGCCTGGAGTCAGCTACTGCATCGTGGCTAAAACGTCTGTGCCAATGCTGGACCGCAGCAGTACCTACAGCAGCAGGCAATGCACCATCCTGCAGTGACAGGCCTGGCACCTTTGCAACAGGTAAGCCACCAGATGAAATTAGAAACTCTAGAATTCATGATCTATCCCCTGATAAACAGCAGATAGTCTCCAAAAGGAGAGAAAAAAGGTGTGGCATAGAAGCTGCCATCCCATAGGCCAGTATTAGATAGAGTCTCGGCTTGTTGCACACCAAGTAAGAATAAGGCCAAGGAGATTAGAGGAATGGGATAGATAACTACTTGCATGCTAACTGTTACACCCTAACTACAAAAGTCTTTTTTCTTCTTCATAATAATACAATGCGTAACAGTGGTCTTTCTTAAGTCTTGCCCTGTGGGTTTAGGCTAAGGAGGGAGCCAGTTTCTAGGGGACTTACCTGCATTTTTGCTCACTTTTCCAGTCTTGTAAAGAGCTGGAAGCTCAGGTTAGAGCTAGACTTCCGAACAACGTGCAGAGTTGCAGGAGGGATGCGGGAGAATGGTGTGTGTTGAATGTAGATTCAATTTAATTCCACACAGCTTGCATGAGAGCTTCAGCAGCCATTCTCTTTCTCTTTCCAGTTGCAGGGATAATGGCAGATGCCTTCCATCACAGATCCACCTGTAAATCAACTTTTTTTGTCTGTCTGTAATACATACTTATTATTTACATACATACATATTCTTTTTAAACTAACCTGTGCTGCATTAAGTTATTTGAGTCATCACAACAATCTTATGCTACATGAAGGTCAATGATTCTTTGTATGTCCTGTGTTACAATTTATGATGGTATATAATTGTATTTACACAGGAAACGGTCTTATAATATAAAAGGAAAAACATGCAAAGTGTATTTCTGGAAATATCCTTAAGATTGCTTCTAAAGTTTTTCTATTTTCAGCCTTGGAATTAAAATACAATTCACAAATAGAAGTTTCAGATATTTTATGTCTTCTAGAAAAATGGTCACAAAAGAACATGAAAAGAGTGTCCTTTCTTTAAAATAAGAACTGTTCAGTACAGAAGAATGCCAGTGTCTTCCTAGTACCCTCAACATATATAATTTCTGTCAGTGAAACCAGTATGTAATTAGCTAGGAACTCAAACTAAAATGTGAAAGATACTCTTTTACTCAATGAAAGACAGATAAAAATGAGGACACCCTCCGCAAGTTTGCTGATGATAGAAACCTAATGAGGTTCAACAAGGGCACGTGTAGGGTACTGCACCTGTGGTGGAGTAACCCCAACTACCAATACAGATTGGGGGCTGACCTACTGGAGAGCAGTTCTGCTGAGAAAGTTCCAGGAATATTTGTGGATGACAAATTGACTAGGAACCAGCAGTGTGCCCTTGTAGCCAAGGAGGGCAAATAATGTCCAGGGGTGCACCAGGAAGAGTGTGACCAGCAGGCCAAGAGAGGTTATCTGCCCCCTCTACTCAGCCCTGGAGGGACTACATCTGGAGTACTGTCTTCAGTTCTGGGCTCCTCAGTACAAGAAAGAAGCTGCTGGAGAGGGTCCAGTGGAGAGCCACAAAAATGACTACGGGCCTGCAACATCTCTTTTATGGGGAGACACTGTAGGAGCTGGGTCTGTTCGGACTAGAGAAGAGAGAAGACCTTAACAATGCATATAAGTATCTCAAAGGCAGGTGCCAAGAGGATGGTTCCCGGTTCTTTCTGTGGTGTCCAGGATGAGGAGCAATGGCTATAAACTAAAACACAAGAATTTTCTCAACACGAGGCTGCTGGAGAGGTCATGGACTAACCCTCTCTGGAGACATTAGTCTTTAAATATATTCTGTTCTTGCAGATTAAATGAGATGAGGTGAGAGAGGGCCGGACACAAAAGGACAAAGGTAAAATGGGGCTCCCTGCTACATAATCACTAGTATATACTTATCCCTTAAGTCACATACACAAAAGTGAATCGATTTATAACAGACCTTGAGTTCTCTTAAGCCACATCCAAAGCATTTTTCATGGTCTGTCACTAAGAACTCGCCTGGAGGCATCACAGCNCTTCCTTAGGGCAGCTCATGCTGCCATTTTTACAAAAAGGTAAAGCTTTATTAACATAGCATCTACTAAGCCTAGTAAACCTAGAGAACAGACTCTGAGAGTGCCAGATACTGTACCTGTGTCAGGTGCAGAGGGTGAAACTGTTTTAAAGAAAACATTGGGGGGGAAAAAAAGGAAAAGAAAAACAAAGCAGACCCATAGGAGCATCTGAATTGTTCAGACCTGGTTAGAAATATAGCAGCTATCACTGTACGGATCTCTGAAGGCATTTGAAATCTGAAAGTTTTTCAGTTTGATACATTATGAAAAATGCACAGCATATATACTGAAAAAAAAACCCCAATGAAAGATCTGAAGATGTCGTGCGCAGTTGTGTTTCTAACCAGATTTCACTTCCTCAGCAACAGCACAGGCTTACAGAAAGCAGTGCAAGAGTTGCAGGAACCCACTTCCATTCTGACAGTATCATGGTTTATTATTGCCAACCCCATGATGTTCTGCAAAAGCAAATTTTCCCTTTCCATTTGAAATGCAAATTTCCTTTCAGCGCTGTTTTGATGTAATTTTATCAGGGAAGGGTTTGGTAGAAAAACTGATGCTGAATTTTTTTGTCCACAAAGGCTGAGGGATCTGCACCCACAGCTTCTAGATAGCCTTGCTAATGCTGTAACTTTGGAAAACAACTTATTGTGCCTTAGACTGTATGTTGCACTGCTGTTTACAACTCCATGAAGGTGGAATGGAGAAAGAGTTCTCTTAACTACAGCTGGGACTTTCCTGCAGGCAAGTCAGTTTGGAAATACCTGACAGAGTGAGCTCTATCCCTCTTTTCTCTTTCTCCTGATGGACAGGCTCAAGTAGACCATTTCCATAACTGCCCAAGCTGGCACGCAGCTCCTCAGTGGTTCGTGCACAAGCACACAGTTCAGTTCAGGATGCTTTCACATCGTTGGCTTGGCTCCTCCTGGCTAAATGTTTGCAAGACACAGCTGAAAACACCCTTCCCTTGGTTTTTTAGTCACTTATAAAGCTGACAGTTTATAACCGCATGCCAAGTGCCAGCTTCTGTTTCAGTAAAGAGATAAATAAATGCTGACTTGTAGGGCTGTGGCAATGGGTGGGGCAGACCATGTGCAGTGTAACAAAAGTGGGACTTGTGCAACCTATTCTGTGAGCTCTGAGCTGCCACAACGCAGCCATGTCTGCAGTCACAGACACAGCCTGTCACAATGACTTCATCTGGCTGAGTCCCTCTGTCATGGCTGGAATAGATACTGTATCTTTTAGAGTCTGCGGATTTTGTTGTGGAGCCCATCCCACAAAGGCATACTCTTCCTCTTTCATGACTGTGTTTGAACATTGTCTTATCTGTCGGATGGAATAAGACCTTATCTCCTGCTATAAATGACTTTATCTTCCCATTCTTCTGGTACTCAAAAGAGCAGCATTCAGCTACCAGAAATTCAAGAACGGGGCTCCAGAAAAGCTGATAGAGCAACAGCAATGGACCAGATGCTCCAGCCTTATAAATTAGAAGATAATGCACAGTCAGCTGTACCATAAAAATGCCTAGTTTTATATGATGCCATGATCCTTGGTGTTTATGATATGGTGTGGCATCTAGCCAGTCCTGTTCACACCTTCCATATATCTGCTTTA
Organism: Pitta sordida; assembly: GCA_013390025.1. NCBI lineage: Eukaryota > Metazoa > Chordata > Aves > Passeriformes > Pittidae > Pitta > Pitta sordida. The sequence goes on from WEKX01018815.1 coordinate 21,854, forward strand.
ATCAGAGGGGAATTTGGAATTATTTATTTGCATTACTTGATCTTAGCTAAGAACAGCTTCTTGGCCCAGGGATGGTGTTCTGTTGTGAAATGACATTGGCTTTTGACACAGATCTATTAGACATTGTCAAGTATTCCAGCCTGCAGAGAATTAACCATAAATAGGTGAGGTTTTCTATGGATTTCAATGTTTGCTACAAAGATCAGAGATACTAATCTGTAAAATCTGTCAGATTTAAAAAAAAAAAAAAAGAAATAAGAAAAAAAGCCTAAACTCCTGGGTGTTAGTTTACCAGAAAGGATACTAGATGCAAAACAATGATACTTCTGGAGAAAAGGAGAGGGAAAGAAATTACATTGGTGTTCATCATCAGGATGGTAACAATCTCCTTTGCAACTTGTTTTCAAAATCTTTTATAAAAAATTTTTCAAGGGAAAAAAACTTTAAAGTGTAATTCCCCAAATGATGAAATAACTAGCTGTCTTGTTGTAAGCCTTACGTGTCTAGTCCACTGAAGGCCCAGTTCAAGGGGACATTGCTGCCAGAATTTTGGCTTGAGATGGGGAAGAATGGGAAGCTTGAGCCTCAGCGCTTAAAAGGAAAGTTCAGAAAAGGAGTACCTGAAAAGAATCCACCATCTGAGGTAAATACTGAAAATAGTTTTAAAATTTTAAACATTGTGCTCTTTTCTGAGGCAGAGATACCCTGATGCTGAGTTGCCTAAATACCATCGATAATGACCAAATGCAGCCCAAGGGTATTACACAATGAGGACTAGACCCAGGAGGACAATGAAGAGCCTGTGTGCTACTTGTTACATCTACAAAAGAGCAACCAAATTGTCATACATTTCAGGCAATGTCATTCTGATACTTTTTTTCCTTTTGGGGCATAAGAAATACAAATCATATCAATTTCCAAGAAACAGCCATAAGCTCATGTTTTTTAATTTTTAACAATGCATGTGGGTTTTTTTAACATTGCTTGTTATGAGACATTGGGTTTGTTTAATAGCTGACAATCACATGATTGCTATAGGACTGGTTCAAGGTCTTGTTTCTAGACTAATATCTCAATAGAAATTCATATATTTGAAAGAATAAATAAAGGATATCAGCAAAACAACGAACAATAGAGTTGTCTTCCCTCAATCAAACTTACACACTTTCAGAGGGTCTGTGAAGTCATTAATCATGCCCTGAGTGGAAGGAGAATCAGAGACACAAACTTGTGGAAGAAACTGCTGGAAAAGGCAGAAAAAGAAAAAAGACAGAGTGCTCACATAGAAGGGTTGGGAAGCAGAAAATGGTGCAGCATCAGACCACCAAGCATACAAAATAGAAGCAAAGGGATTTGACCAACAACACAGATATTAAGCAGTTTCTACCCTAGAAAAAGAGCCATATACTTATACCAAGCAAAACTATTTCATATGTGTCCTTAGTCAAGGAGAAGATATATGTATAAAAACACAACATTGATGTGTGCTGATGAGAGAGATCATTTCAGCTATTTCAGCAGCAGCCGAAGAGAATGGAAAGCCATTACAGTTACACCCTGTCCTTCGCGAGGAATGGGACAGGCCAGGAGCCTCGCAAAAAGCTAAACTCGCAAAGAAGTGCAGGTAGTTAATACGCATGCAGGCCACGCCCATTGCCCCACCCCCTGGAACTCCGGAGGGCTGTGGGCACTTTTCTGCTCCTCCCCTCAGACTCTCTGAGGACCGGGGAGAAAAGGGAACTGTTTCTGAGCCCCCTCTGACTCAGGAGACCCCCCCTGCCCCGAGAATCTGCGGTCCTCTCCGGGCCGCTGCGACCGCGCGCCCAGAGCCCAAATGCATGCTGCTTCCCCCGACCCCGGCACTCGCACCCGGGTGCCCCAACCCCGCAGTGTGGCCCCGTGCTGGCAGCCCGTGCCGGCAGCCGCAGCGAGGCGTACTGGCCCCGGGGTTGTGCCGTGCCAGGACGCCAAGGCACGGGCCGTGGGGAAGAGAGCAGTGGCGCGGGGTTTGAGCTGTGGGTGTGCGGAGGGGTGTGTCTCCTGAGTCAGAGGGGGCTCGGAAATCTGGCTGCTGCCACCACGCATGCTCGCCATTCCTCCCCTCGCAGCACACAGCGCTTCCCCGCAGGGTGGGGTGAGTCCCGCCCCACAGGCACTGCAGCACCTCCCCTTGGCAGAACAGAGGCACTGTGCATGTGTTGGGCTAGGGACCTCTGCTTTGCAAATGGGTGGGGTCGTATGCAGAGATCGCGATGTATCGGGGATTCACTGTACTGAGAAGATTGCAAAAGCCAAGTAAAGAAATTTAGACATGGTTGGCAGATACACTGAGGGATCTGCATGAGACTTTCATGTCATGGGGGCGGCAGCTGAAATCATGAGGGGATGTCCCACAGTCACGCATTATATATCTATACTCAGGTGACTGAAGCTCTATGACAGTTTCTGAAATTTTATTTTGCATGTTCCAGGCATACGCCTCCTTTCTCTATAAACTGGGCTATGACCCCAAAAAAGAACCAGAGCCACAAACAAGTAAGAGATACTGCAGCTCTGAGATCCTTTTAGTGTGTGCAAACAGAGTATCTGTGATGCACTAGAGAAAAGCTGGCCAAAATGGCTTAGGCTAGGACAAAGTTCTTCCCTAGTTTTAATATATGCTGTATATTAAAGACATATGAAAGCACCAACTCATATTACCATTGGCCAACCAAAGGGTCATTACGTTGTTCATTTTACCACGACTGGCCATTACAACAAAAAACAATCTGCTGCTTCCAGATGAAGAAGGAAAAGTAACATTTCAGAGCAAGGCCATCAATATGACCAAACAAAAGAGCTGTGCATTGGTGTACCCAACACCTGGTGACCTGTGGCAAGAAACATGACCTCTCAAGGTCCAACAACAGCCAGTCATGTTATGGGATAAGCTGGGGAAATAAGCCAAACAGCGAAGGGCAAACTGATTAGTGAAGAAGCTTCAGATGATTTTCCACTAACCCTTACACTCCATGGGACTAGTATAAATGCAAACACTTCCATAAAAATATTTCTAATGAAATTCTACTGGAATTTTACTGAGGGGGAAAAATATCACTTATTAAAATATCTTTCATAACATTATATTTTACAAGTGAAAAAAACACAACAAGATTCTTTCCTCTGTGGTAAGACCCCTGTGTCCTTCATTTTCCAAGCTGTTCCATGTCATTTCCAATGACATGTCTACATTTCCTGGAGTAGGGCAGGAATGGAAACTTCCTTGACAGAATGCAGTCAGAGCAATCAGTGACCTTGAGAAAGCTTTTAGTGAGGTGCTAGTCCTCTGAAAGCAATACAATTCAATTATAATACTGAATAATAATTCAACAATCCTGCCTGGAATGCAGAATACACCCATAATCCAAGGCAGAAGGTAAAACGAGGACATTGCTCTGCACAGTCATCAGTACTAAGTGGGATGCTTATTTCAGGAGTTGTGGTTGCTCCAATAACCCTCAGCTTCTGTTAATGACACCCCTGTGATTTCATTGACAGAGATTGATGCATCAGCATTACATTGACAGGAAAATGTAAAATCTTCCCTGCCTTGGGTCAAGCCTCTTCCCTGCTGCAGGGACTCTGTTCCTGCTCACTTGTTGCAAGTTTCACAAATTACTTCACACCACCTTGTTTCCTTGCTGCGCTGGCTAGAAAAGAAAAAACAACACCCCAAAAACTTCTGTTGTGTAATCATGGGGGTCCAGTCAGCTTACAAAGGTTGACATGCAGCAAACTGGGCATTCACAGAATCACAGAATATGCTGAGTTGGAAGGGACCCACAAGGATCACTGAGTCCAACCCTTAGCCCTGAACAGGACCATCCCACAAAATCATGCTTTAGCGTACCATCCAAATGCTTCTTGAAATCTGTCAGGCTTGCTGCAATCACTTCCCTGTGGAGCCTGTTCCAGAGCCCAACCACCCTCTGGATGAAGAACCTTTTTTCTAATATTCAACCAAAACCTCCCCTGACACAGCTTCAAGCCTTTCCCTTGGGTCCTGTCACTGGTCACCACAGGGAAGAGATCAGTGCCTGCCCCTCCTCTTCCCCTCATGAGGAAGTTGTAAGTACAGTGAGGTCTCCCAGCAGTCTTCTCTTCTCCAGGCTGAACAGACCAAGTGAACTCAGCTGTTCCTCCTACGGCTTCCCCTCAAGGCCCTTTACTGTCTTTGTTGGCCTTCTTTGGACACTCTCTAGTAGCTTAATATCTTTCTGTCGTGGTTTGACCCTGGCTGGATGCCAGAGATTCATCTATAACCTCTCCTGGAAGAAAAAACTGGAAAACAAAACCGGTCACAGGCAAAAAAGCAAGGCAAACTACCAGTGAANAAAAAAACCTCTGCAGCTGTCACAGCATAATTCTCCATCTTCAGTCGTGGCTTCAGGTGGATTTCTGTATCACTGGTTCCTCTCTCTCTCTCTTCCATTAGGTTTACACCATGCTCCTTTCCACAAACAGCAGCGGGATGCCTGAAATTCTTCCTACCCTTTCTCTATTAGGGCTGGAGGGCCTTCACAGCTTTCAGCCTCTCCGTACAGGCCCTGATCTGGCACACTACATCTTGTTAATAAGTTTTTCTTTCTTCTCTCCCAGATATGATTATTCACAGAGGCATCCCTATCTCTATAACCTTGAATGCCATGGCAGTGACTGAGGCCCAGGCAAGAGCTGAGCTGTTAACCCCCTCGCTGCCAGAGCAGCAAAAAACCTAAACCAGGACACTTTCTTATACTGCGTGCCCAAAACGGCCACAATATTCCAGTTGAGGCTGCACCAGAGCAGAGCAGAGTGGGACAATCCCCTCCCTCGATTGGCTGGCGATGCTTTGCCCCATGCCTCCCAGGACTTGGTTTGCCCTCCTGGCTGCCAGGGCACTGCTGGCTCATATTCAACTTGCCATTGACCAGAACTCTCAGGTCCCTTTCCATGGCACTGCTTTCCAGCATCTCACTCCCCAGTCTGTACCAACATCCAGGATTGCCCCATCTCAGGTGCAGAATCTAGCATTTCTTCTTGTTGAACTTCATACAGTTGGTGATTGCCCAGTCCTCTAACTCCAGGTCTCTCCTCAGGGCCTCCCTGCCTTCAAGGTGTTTCATCCCCATAACCCATAAGCACTTCATTTCACCTGGTGAATAGTGCAGAACAGAGTGTATGTCCATAAACTATAAAGATTAAGGCCATCAGTTTAATATTTATAAGCCAAATTCCAGTGTTAATATTTCTAATGAAATTCAAAACTGAGCAAGCTGAAACCTGATGTATGACCAACTGGTAGGCCAAAAGAAGAGACTGGAAGACATTACACCCACGTTATGCAGTTAGCAACCCGCAAGCAGGCACAACAGAACAGAGGAAATAGCTGTTTTTGTTATTGAATATACTGTATAAATAAACCTATTTCTGAAGTAGAAGCAAGTTTTGAGGCACATTTGCAGATTATGTCCCTTCCAACCTCAAAGAATTTCAGTTAGCTGGAGAACAACATAGACAGGCTCAACAAGAGAAAGCTAGCCAGTCCAGTGGGTTGAAGTCCTATGACATCCCTGGAATAAGGAGAACACAGAATTCCTCAGAGTTAATTTCAGTCACTTAATGGCAAATTATGAGAGGCTCATTATTCCCTCTTGGCCATTTTGTACGTGCTGTCATTACTCAGGAGGCTGTATGCTTAACCCTCACAAGCAATTTACTCATGTGGGTTTAGTCAAGGATTGAGCAGGTACTGGACATAGCAGATGTGGATGACCATAAGTCTGGGGTGGTATCACAGTTATTTAGAGAGGCTGTGAAGCAAAAATAGGGACAGACTTTTTGCTTCCTATAGGCTGTGCCAAAATCAGAACCAGCTTTCACAGTCTGAAGGCTAACTTCACACAACAACACAGGTCATCTATTGACTTCCTTAGGGACAGCATTTTAGCCAGGGTCTGCACAGAAACACCAGATGTGAATGTTTCACTGACATAGGAAAAATCAGAATTACTCCATAAATAGAATCCAAATTTAAATGTAATACAAATTTAAAAAAAAATCTAACTGCAGTCATAGGTGTTATTTCCTTTCATTTGTTAAGTGTATCTAGCTTGGCATGAGCTGGTCCTGGAAAAGTGCATTTCAGAACTGAGGCTTTAATGAATGCTTGCATTCAACTTGTTTAATTAAAAGCATAAAAGGGGGGAGATTTATTCCTGAAAGATGTATGCATTAATTTACCCAGAAGAGGTACATTTCCACTCAGTGCATGTAGCTATTATTTCAGATACGGAAAAAAAAAAAAGGCTGAAAAGAACAACAGCAAAATCCCAAATAGCAAGGCAATATTTTCTAAATAACTAAGGGAACTATAAAAAGAGGTCTGTCTTAATCATATACGGGATTATACTGACATATTGTGGCAAGACAGAAGTAATGCAATGCCGTAATCACATTCATGACCCTCAGCTTCTCTGCTACTCTCCACCCCTTGGATAAGGAGCAGAGAGAAGTCCTCAGTCCCAGACTGGGGACAGTGACAAGGAAACTGAGAAAATATCTAAGCCAGACCACATCACTGGTTCCTTCCAATGCTTCCAGTTATGGCATATGGAACAATGAAGGTGTTTCCACATCTAAGCATAGTGAAGCATTTTTCTAGATACAAATATGCAAAGCAGATTTCTTCCCTGTCTGAATCCAGAGCTGAAAACCCTATACCCCACACAGCTGCAGACGTGGATTTGGAGGCCTCCAACCTCTCAGCTTTCAGTCAGACAGAAAGGTCTTCATTTTCTAAAAATTATCTGTGAATGACTCAGTTGAATAATTTTTCACATATCACTGATACTTTGGGAAAAAAGTTCAGAATCAAGCAGTGCCCTGATACATGATATTTTCACAGCAAAAGGAGTATGTTGGAAAAAAAATAACATAACTGTGGCAATGAATAATCTCGCTGGACTTTCGCAAAAGTCCCCTCAGAGTCAAATTTTGAACGACTCCATTAATTTCAGAAAAGAACAGTCTGAAAATAAATTTTGAGCATGATTCCTGTGTACCTTTCTTTCCTGATGTAAGATGGTCACTGACTGGAACTTCTCCATTGTTTTCACAGCAGTACCTGAAGTCATTCATAATAAAATATTGCCAGCTCCCTAATTACTTCTGACACTGATTTTTCCTCAAGCATGGACTTACAAAGCCTTTCCATCCATGGAGTCACAAGGATCAGTCAGTGCTGGAGAGATACAACTTGTCCTAATCAGTGAATAGCTGTGGTAGGGAGGTAAAGGCTGATATGAACCAAGGCTGACCAACCACAGTTTCGCCATGCCATCAGTTGCACGAGCTGGAAGACTTCTGTAGAGTTACTTGGTGCACATTCTTTCTGGGCTATGAGAAAAGTTTGAAACATGGAGCGCCTTTGTAGGACTATGAAGACCACAGACACTTAAACAGCAAGAGCTCATCTTTCCTAGGTAAGAGGAAACGTGATTCCTAGAAAGAACACATTATCCAGAAACTACTGACTTCAATGAGAGTTTGTCATCTAAATACTCCTACTTCCAGAGTGTCTTAAACCTTCTAACGTATTTATCTTTGCAGTATCCATGTGAAATATTGAAGGCATCTAATCCAGTCTATAAAGATATTTAGAGGTGTTTGTAAAGAAATGCAGGCCCCTTTGAACTAAGTGATTTGCTAAGATTACACAGAAAGGCTGTGGGCAGTGCAGGGAACTGGACCTCAAATAATAGACTGCTGTGACACTGACTCTCACTCAAAAATAATTATCAAAAATGCCAAATTTGAAGCCTTCCTTTGCAGTAAAGATAATGGGTTATATCACGGTCAACAGGCTCAGTCATCAAAAATCAGACATGACCATAAGTGCCTATTTATTTTCAGTGGAAGCATCCATTCTGGCAAGATGCATTCCAAAATATGTGAGAAGTTACAAAATGGCTGGCTCAGCAAGAGAAAAGACGCTCCCTCCTCTGAGTCAATACTAGAATAGCTAAAGACTGTTCCTCTTTTTTTTTTTGCTGTGTGGAAGAAAACAGCAAAAAAGCAACACAATTTTTGCACTGAACAACAAAAAATAGTATGTTCTGTGTTTCAGCAGAAAATGCCAACTGTTTTACTTCTCAGGCCAGCAAAAATGTAGACCCTGAACCTAAATCTTGAAAAATGTTAACCACTGCTATATCCTGACTTTTTAACCTCTGTTGTAATTTAAAAACAGATTAATGACACTACTATGTACAAAGAGAATTTCATGAAGCAGCTGCACTTTTGACTGCGCTGGACTTCATGTTGAAGTGAAATTAGTTTTGTTATTCCCTGTTGCCTCACACAGTACTTGTTTCCTCAGTCACAGAGGAGCTTATAACTACAGAAGAGATCTGAATCCTGTAAGGAACTTGCAGTCCACAGAAAATACACACTCAATGCCTGTTATGCCTGCTGAGGAAATGTTTTCTGGAAGTGGTCTATATGTGGTATTATCATCTATAGTATAAGGAATAGCTATAGAATAATTTGTCTGTGGCTGCTGGAACCTCACAATGTTGTTTCACATCCCTAACACTGTCTCATGCATAATTCTCCTCTCTGTCCTAACATAAATGTTAGTTATCAGCATAAATACAAATACAAACACCAAATGGCTTGAAGTTTTCTCACATGGAAAATGAAAAAAGCTTACCTGTAATGCACTCAAAGTACACCAGAAGTGAGAGGGTTTAAATCAATATTTATTTAATACACTTAAAACTTCCTTGGTCAGAGACAAGAAAGTTGAAAAAAGCTACCTCACAACCCAGCATTTCTGGTGCCATTCCAGCCAACATGCTGGTTATCACAGCCCAACTTTACTCTCCTGTGCACGCCACTGTCCACATCCCAGAGGAACGCACTGAACCACTGTGTAAGTGGGCTGCTTCTGTCTTGGAGCAGCCCAGTAGGGACTGGGGCAGTCCCCTAGCACACATAGCACACATAGAATACATGTTTTACCTTGAAAGACTTGTAATTTCAATGCTTGAAAATGAGAACCTGCTTTGAAAACTGTATCAGCATTCAAAGTCTGGCCACTAGATACATTATCCATGATCTCTCCAGAGAAACCTGAAGAGGAAAAAGCTTTGATTTCCTCTTGAACTTTGGCATCTCCTCAGAAGGTGGACATCTCAAGAAGTGACAGTGAGACAGTCCTCTGTTTTCTTGACATTCACACCTTGCCTATGCAAGCAAGTTTCCATTGATGATCTGTGAATTTGAAGTGTGATGAATTTTTCCCATACAGCTAGGTTTATGGTCTGATTTTTTTTTCAGTTTTGTTTATGGGACAATCTTAGGTACTCAACTCCTCCCCTAATACATTGAAATTAACAGACCACAAAACAGAGATAGAAGCTGAAAACCTGATTCCCAAGGGTGAAACCTCCTACACTATGAGTACACATGCCAGTGACATAAATCGTAAAAACTCAGATGCTTGAGATGCTTGCTGCTACGTATTCACAGAATCACAGACTCACAGAATTAGTAAGGTTGGAAAAGACCGTAGAGATCATCGGGTCCAACGTATCACCTGTTACCTAACTTAACCTGCTGTCATCCCGCTACCAACACACCATCCACCAATACCACATTAACCTATTATCTAGGTCATGTTGCTAAGTACAGCATCCAACCTTTTCTTAAACACCTCTAGGGACGGTGACTCCACCACCTCCTTGGGCAGCCCATTCCACTGAAAGATCATCCTCTCTGTGGAAAAGTTCCTCCTAATGTCCAGTCTAAATCTCCCCTGACGCAGTTTAAGACTGTGTCCTCTTGTTCTATCACTTGTAGCCAGAGACAAGAGACCGACCCACAGCGGGCTACAACTCCCTTTCAGGTAGTTGTAGAGAGCAATAAGGTCTCCCCTCATTCTCCTCTTTTCTAGGCTAAACAACCCCAGCTCTCTCAGTCATTTAAACAATTATTTAAACATTATTTAAATAATTTGCTTTTACACAGCTAGTGAAACTGCTAAAAACTTTTCCACAGCAGCAGAACCAAAACAGTGAGAACTTGATCTGAGGCATAGTTCAGAAACAGAAGGTTTCTTGAGATGAGATTAGTCAGGTAATGGGCAAGTGGCAGCATACCTGCTCTTGCATGCTAACAAAATTCAGGGGACCATATAAAGGCAATAGCAATAGTAAAACATCATGTGGGCAGGGTTAGATACAAAAAAGTCAATTTTTAAAATAGAAAGCTTTACCTAATATATGCCTAGTGATTTTATACAGGGTTTTGTGAACATGCACAAGTATCTGGCTAGATACTCGATCACCTCTGAAGTAGGGAACCTCAGCAGTCAGTCTCCAGCTTTAGTCCACCTCTAAATTCCCTACCTTACCATGTGATTTGCTGGAAAGAGGCATCACTGTGACTGGAAACAAATATATGTCTGTTCTTTGTTCTTTTAAAGTCCAATTGTTGCTCCAGCCACTTGTGCTACTGCTGCGTGTTAGTTACATGCAGGAAGAAAGGAGGAAGTGCGAAATATCATTATGAGATTTCCATGGCAATGTTAACGTGAGAGGTGAGTCAGTTCACACTGACACTTTCTACCTTTTATCATTATTTGAGAAAATATCACAGCATCAACCAAGCAGAAAATTTCTCAGATATTTTCTTACATTTTAGCATGCTCCCAACGGAATAATGTAACGGAAATGTAACATCTCTCTGTAGGCAGATGGCAAGAAAACACACAAAGCATTGTAATGACCAGTGTGGGGTGTTGTTAGGACATGAATTAAAGCTCCTGGATCATAAAGTCTGTTTTTTCTAGCTTTTACAGAGATGAACTACATTATGGATAGGTTTTCAGTGAAGGCTCATCAAAATTACCAGGAATATGCTTAGCTGGTACTTTTGACATTGATCTGATTATGTGTCACTGATCTAGCTTTGTCTACACCTATTTGCTTTCTCTTGCAGAAAACCTTGTCAACCTGGCTCGCAACGTACATTTCTAAGCCTTGAAACACATCCTATGGGGTAAGTTCAAATCAAGTGGAATTGAAACTGTATCTTTGAGCAGCCTCTTTCAGACTAAACGTCCAACAAGAGAATAGAAGCTTTATTTAATTTCAGTATTGAATTCCAATTTTAATAGGACTTCATTGTAGACATACATCTGGACACAATGCAGTTATTGATGATATAGACGAGGGAATTG
>WEKX01018818.1:3903-20782 GCA_013390025.1 Pitta sordida
ATTCTAAGGACAGACAGGTAACAATGACACCTAGTACTTGGTATTGTGGTTTTCAGTATTGTCACTAGAGTGCAGGAAATCAAAATCCATTCTTGCTAGTAACAACTTTAACCTTATGAAAAAGATCAGGGCTGCTTTGGCATTAATCAATTTCATTGACTAACTTAGTTTATGAATCTCATCTGTAGTTCTTTTAATTAGGGCAAAGTAAACCTTTTCATGGCCTTTCATGTTGAGGGCAAAAGTTAATTCTTTTTCCAAATGAAGTGAAAATCCACAATCCCAGTATTTCTAGCATCATCCTACACAATTCTGGTAGCAAGAGCAAGAGCTTTTGATCAGCAATTCATACTAAACTGATTTGTATGTGTTCACAAGGATGTGTATAACATGTAAGCCTTTATCTTCTAGAACTAATCACCTTGACTCTGGAGTTTTTACTTTGTTGTGTTATACATACATACATTAGTATTGAAGAATCTTTGACTTACTGTAGCTCATACATTGCTCACTATTCCCGGTGTCATGTTTCATTTTTCCATTATATTAGTTTTGACCTCCATCAATCAAAGCGGCACAGAATTTTCAAATATACTCAGTATTAATACTTGATATAATTGGTACAAAATATGAATATTCCTCTTTGATCACATTAGTTTTCTGTTGTGAATGCAAGTATGACAGAAACTTGAATAATGCTTTTGATAAGCTTAACATTTATAACTGCAGTTGATCACTTTTCTGAAATGAAAGACTGAAATCATTATCACCAGAATTGAGAGTGAAGCATTTGCTGCTTTCCCCTTCATTAGACTGAAAAGGCTGATCTCCTTTTAATGACTCATCTCCTTGGTTTGATCCTCTGTTTGAAGCTGGAAGCAAGCTAAGCTGATTTTCGGGGCGTCATCCACCATGAATCATTACTATATTTGGTTCCTGGATGTACTGAACATGGCTAGAGGAGCAGGGAACTTCCATTTCAGGGTTTTTTTATATTACTAGTATTGAAGTACGGAACATATATATTCTAGAAAAATTTTAGTAGTCTCTAATAACAGTCAAGAAACAAGGGGGTGAAGGACAAGCAGCGAGGCACTAAAAATCAATGTTCAGTTCTGCATTATGAATAATAAAAAAGCCTAATGAAATCAGCTAAAATATGGACTGGCAAAATATTATAGCTCACAGAAATGTGTTCCTTGTTTTAAATATGCCCTGATAATGTCTTGCATCTTCAATATGAGGGTTGGGAGGGCAGGAGGTGTGTTTTGTTTGTTTATTTGGGGAGGGTGGTGGGTTTTTTTGGTTGTTTAGTTGGAAGCATTTACGGTTCTAGTGTATTATTAATGAAAAGAACAGCAATCCTTATAATCTGAGAAGTTTCTGATCCAATATTCCTATTTTTATAAAGGAAATTTTGAGGTTCTCAGCCTGATGAATGTCTCTATTCAAAGTCTGCCCAAATTTGCCCTCCTCACTTACTTCTTGTTCATAAATGTGTGCTTTTTTTTTGCATGATGTTTAGGTTAGGTGCTGAGAGCCCTATCTCAATGTATGCTCTGTGCATCTCAATACATTGCTGAAGTATAAAACCAAAAAGAATGTAGAAACTCATGACAAACCATCAGAAAAAAGGTATTCAGAGTCCTCTAAACCAGAGAGTGCTGAGTTGTTGAAAATAGACTTCTGAGGTGTGGAAGGATTTGAACAATACCACTGCCTGGTCAAAGGCTCTGACTGTAGCTTGCTTCAATGAGGTTTGAAGGGAAAACAGCAGTATACTGTTTGCCATTCTATAAAAAACGTTTAATCCTGTTTGGCTGTTCCATAGCCAAGTTGTGAACTTTCTTGAATGAATACAGGTGCTTTTTTGCAGGCCGAAGGACTAGGAAATAGGTATAGTTTTATACCTTTCTGCTATTTGTGAGAATTCAATTTTTTAAGTTCATGAGTTTCCTACAGCTTTGAGGAATATATAATTTTTCTTATTATTTATTACTTGTTCTATTAGGTATGGTTACTTGCTTTAGGACTATGGAAAATACAGAAGAGTAGGTACAATGCGCTTACCGACATACAAGAAATACAGTTATACCCCCTCCATCGAGAGGAAAGGGACAGGCCAAAGCCGTCGCAAAACCCTAAACTCGCAAAGAAGTGTAGGTTGTTACTATGCGTGCAGGCCACGCCCATTTCCCCACCCCCTGAAACTCAGGGGCTCTGTGGCCAATTTTCTGCTCCTTCCTGTGGTCTCTNTCAGGGACCGGGGCACAGTGCCTCACGGCTCTAAACGCCATTGCGAGCAGCAGAAACGTGTGCCCCCGTGCCGAGCACCCTCCCACCCCGACCCCGGTGTGGCGTCCGCGGGCGGCGGCCGGTGGGGGCGGGGGCTGATCACCAGGGTCAGGGAGGGAGGTGGGAGGAAACGGTGCGAGGCATGGGCTGTGGGACTGCGCTCGCTGCAGCCCGGAGAAGCCCACATGAGGGTCTTGGATCAGTTCTTTCCCTTTAATATCCACTGGTCCCAGGAGCGCTGCCCATACGGTTCCAGAGGGTGGGGGAACAGAAGCCCCCTTCCAGCATACAGCGCTTGCCTCCCCTGTCAGGGACGGAGACACGTTGCCGCCATTGCGAGCCCCCTCCCTGCAGGGCGGGGTGAGTCCCACCCCACAGGCACCGTGGCACCATACCTCGGCAGAGCAGAGTCAACAGCATATGCGTTCCCCAGCTCATGTCGCAGACGGCTGAACCATAATTGCAAAAAATTTACTTCGCAAATGGGCAGGGTCGTAATGGAGAGATCGCAATGTACCGGGGGATTCACTGCACACTCCAGGACTGATTATCAGATTTTGAAATCTTGCCGATACAGGATTTTCTGCATTATCTAAATGAGAAAAATTTTAACTGGCATCTCTTTACCTTGGTGTTCCATCAGCTTTTCGATGTTCCAAAGAAATCCAACCCAACTGTAACCTCAGAGAAATTTTGAATCCTTATCACTATGATAACGCTAATTAAGGGGTGCTGATAGTGGCACGTGGTGTCCACAGTAACTGCCAGGCAGTCCGGGTAAGGTGGTTTCTGTTTTCCAGATCTCTCCTTGTGTGAGGAAAGATGACATGAATAATGGACTGAATTGCACCTTTCCTCTTTTTTTTTCTTTTTTTTTTTTTTTTTTGGTAACACGGGTATTGATCTGCTGTAGTTAAGCGTATAAGGAGTCTGTAACATGTTAACTTCTAAACTTCTTTTTTGAGAGAGAAAACATGTGCAAACCCCTGTAAATTTTTGTGTCATTCTTATGATATATCAGGGAATGAAATAATTTGGATGGGATGCTGGGTTAATTTACAATTAAAATTCATGGTCATAAATGGTTTATACTGTTCTGGCTGTTGGAAAAGTGGAAGAAAATCTTCCATTTGTCAGATTCATGGTGTAGGACATCTTGGTTAATAATTTCCCACTGTTTCTAACACATGGGTAACCATGACAGACGATCACTAGTCTATACATTTTGCATTATAATGAGTCTATTATCCGCTAGTAATAATTTGCATTCAGAAACTTGGCTACATTTTTATTTTCATTTTTCTTTGATGTAGTACATTGCTAATGAAAATCAGACAGTGTGATGAAAAGGGCACGAACCAAATCTTCACACTGGACTTCCAGAGGAAGGATTTAATTAGGAGAGTACCATGGAAAAGAGCCCTTAAGGGCAAGGGTGTCCAGGAAGGCTGGACAACTTTAAGAATGAGTTCATGCAGGCACAGGGCCAGGCCATCCCAATGTGCTGAAAGACGAGTCAGCGGGGTAGAAGACCAGCCCGGATGAGCAAGGAGCTCCTGAAAGAATGAGGGGAAAAAAGGAGAATGTATGGCCTTTGGAAAAAAGGGGAGGTAAGTCAGAATGTGTTTAAGGAAGTTGTTAAGACATGAAGGAGGAAAATTAGAGAGGCAAAAGCCCAGATGGAACTCAAACTAGCCATTTCTGTAAAGCATAACAAGAGGTGTTTTTATAAATACATCAACAGCAAAAAGAGAGGCTGCAACAACCTTCACTCCTTATTGGATGCAGAGGGGAATATAGTAACTAGAGATGAGGAAAAGGAAAAGATATTTAATACCTTCTTTGCCTATGTTATTAAGAGCAAGACAGATTGCCTATAGGGCAACTGGACTTCTGAAATGGTGGATGGGGTAGGGGTACAGCATAACCCCCTGGAAACTCAGAGGAGGTAGTTAGAGACTTGCTGAGCAGCTTGGATCCTTACAGGTCCATGGGACCAGAGGGAATCCATCCTAGGGTGATGAAAGAGATGGCAGATGAACTCACTAAGCCACTCTCCATAATTTACCAACAGTCCTGGCTTACCAGTGACATACTGAAGGCAGGAAATTGGCTAATGTGACACCCATACTTCTTGTGGCCCACAAGAAGAGCTGGAAAGATGATCTGGGTAATAGACCTGTCAGCCTGACCTTATTCCCAGGTGAAGTCATGGAACAGACAATCCTGAATGCTATTATACAGCACCTGCAAAATAACTGTGACATTAGATCTAGTCAGCACGGATTTAGGAGAGGTAGGTCCTGCCTCACCAATCCAATCCCCTTCTACGAACTGGTGACTTGTCTCGTTGACGATAGAAAGGCCATAGATGTTGTGCATTTGGATCTTAGCAAAGCCTTTGACATGGTTTCCTATGGTAAGCTGCAGAAGAAACTCTGAGAGTGTGGATTGGATAGGAGCATTCTGTGTTGGATTAGGAATTGCTTGGATGAACGAGCTTAGAGAGTGTTGGTAAATGGTGCNTCCAAAAGCAGGGGGTTCCAGCGGCGCAGTGCGACGGCGATCAGAACGGCTCTTCATTTTCCAGCTTTCCATGGAGAATTGGAGGAGTTGGACTCCTTCCGCAGACATATCTGAACTGGGAAAATCTCAACCTTCTGCTTTGAGAGGCTTCACATGTAGCCAGGAACTTTGTTCCGGTCCCTTCCCTTCCCCCCNAGAGGGTAGAAGGGCCCTAGAGAGGGACTTTGATAGGCTAGAGAAATGGGCAAATTCTAATGATATGGGATTTAACAAGTCCAAGTGCTGGCTTCTTCACTTTGGATGTAACAACCACCATAGATTGGCACTGTAATGTCTGTGGTGAATCTTTGTATTATGTATTCCATGTTGCTATGATCAGCCGGTGCTGTTTGTAGTACCTTTTCCCCACCCCCACAGTGACAATGGTAGATTTTGGAAAGGGGAATGACGCATTGCAGCAGTGGAGTTCCAAAAGCAGGGGGTTCCAGCGGCGCAGTGCGACGGCGATCAGAACGGCTCTTCATTTTCCAGCTTTCCATGGAGAATTGGAGGAGTTGGACTCCTTCCGCAGACATATCTGAACTGGGAAAATCTCAACCTTCTGCTTCGAGAGGCTTCACATCTAGCCAGGAACTTTGTTCCGGTCCCTTCCCTTCCCCCCATCCTCCAGTCTGNCCCTTCCCCCCGTCCTCCGGTCTGGGAGAGGAAAACCAAGCAGACATTAACAAAACAGGATTACTTTTTTGTTGTTCCTCAGCTCTCTGGAGTAGGATTGTTACTTATAAATCTGTGCATTTCAGTTAATAAATCATTTTCTTCTTCTTTTCTTCACTTCCCTTTGAGGAAGTGGATTTGGTGGGGGAGGTGAAAATAATGTCAGATTCTTACTCTAAACTGCAACACAACTCCATGCATCATTATTGGCTGGGGAAGAGTGGCTGAAGAGTGGTGAAATGAAGAGGGATTTGAAAGTAATGACTGACAGAAAACTTAATATGAGCCAGCAGTGTGCCCAGGTGGCTAAGAGGGCCAATGGCATCCTGGCCTGTGTGGGGAGTAGGACTAGGGAAGTTACTCTTCCTCTATCCTCGGCACTGGTCAGACCACATCCTGAGTACTGTGTCCAGTTCTGGGCTCCCCAGTTTAAAAAAGATGCTGAACTGCTTGCGAGGGTTCAGAGAAGGGTGACGAGGATGGTGACAGGACTGGAGAACAAGCCCTATGGGGAGCGACTGCGGGAACTGGGATTGTTCAGCCTGGAGAAGAGGAGGCTCAGNTAACAATAAAAATAAAAATAAAAATAAAAATAAAAATAAAAATAAAAATAAAAATAAAAATAAAAATAAAAATAAAAATAAAAATAAAAGATGATGACATGACCTGAGATTGGCTCATATAGACAGAGCATGTTGTCCATGGCTCTGGGGTTGTGCGTTTGATCCCTGTATGGTCATTCGCTTGGGAGTTGGACTTGATGATCCTTGTGGGTCCCTTCCAACTCAGAATATTCTGTGATTCTGTGATTATTTGAATTTATGGACCAAGAGCTTTCTCTCTTATGGTCAAAAATTAATCTTTTTACTTACTCTTTTGAGATTGGTCCCCTTTGAGGGATTTGAGTATGCTCAATTAAAACAAGCAATGGAGAAGCATTTCAATATTTTGAATTCTGAATTTTCTGAATTTTTTAAAATATTGAATTTCAGTATTCTGAATTCTTAAATGGAGAAGCATTTCAATATTTTGAATTCTGAATTTTCTGAATTTTTTAAAATATTGAATTTCAATATTCTGAATTCTTAAATCCGAAATAGAATTTCAAAATTCTAAGTAACTGCTAGTACGGAGATATTTAAGTAAAATTTAATCTGGTAGTTTTCTAGAAAGGAATGACTCCAACATCTATATTAATTTTGATTTAGTTTAAGATCCTGTCCAAAGCACTCATAAAACCCCAATCTGAAAACAAAACAAGGAAACAATACCCCCCAACAAACAAATAAGAAAGCAAGCTTATTTTCTCATCTGTAGTGATTTCTCAATGCAGCATGCGCAATTAACCAAGATTTGCATACGGTTACTAAAGCAATAGCCAATTGTTTAGGAGAACTAAAGGATGAACATGAATTCTTCCAATGTGCCATAAAACCTGCCCACGCCTATTTTTGGATGTAGAAGTGTATGTCTTTGATGAAAGGATCTTTACAATATCTGAGACAAATTATTAAATTGCATCTTGGATGTTGCAAAGGTCTATTCTCTAGGTATTAGCAGTTATAATATTCCTCAAGGAATGTAGTGCTACACGTTTTCTGTTACTCAAGTCTATTTTCCATTTTCTAATTTTCAATAACTAGCAAGTATTCTGGTGCTTCTTGCAAAAGTATCCATGCAGAATTTGTGAAAATTGAGGCAAAACTGGGAAATTCTGCCTATTGGTTTAAATTAAAATATGGAGGATTGCTGTATAGCACTACCCTTTTTTATGGAGGTAAAATGCTGTTAAATATTTTATATGCTCAATTTTTTTTATGCTGAAACAGCTTAATTCGGAACAAAGTATGGAGAAGCCTACTGGTTTTAAGAAATTTTCAATAATAACTGCTTTAACATGTGAATGTTATGAACTATCAGCTGGGGAATGAGTGGCTGTAGAGTGGTGAAATGGAGAGGGANTTGGATGGATGGACCGTGGTGCCCATGGTTCCACATTTTTGGGTCTGATCCCTGGGTAGGTGTTCACTTGGGAGTTGGACTAGATGATCCTTCCAACTCAGAATAACCTGTGAACCTGTGGACAAATGACAGAAAGCTGCTCAGAGCAAAACGTAAAGTGATGTTACAAGCCATTGTTTCTTCAAACTTAAATAACTATAAATCAATAAGGTTAAAGGAGGAAAGCAAAACTAAGTGGCACATCAACTTCACAGATGGACTGGCAGAGCACTAAAGCCTAAGTGATGTACTGGAGAAACCTACACAAACTGGTTCCCAGACAAAGTTTTTATCCTTGGGTTGATAAACATGCTGCATCTCTGAACTGCTTGCTCCCTGCATGCAGTGTCAGTTTATTCTTTGCACATTTTTTGTCTGAAAAATGGTATGGCCTTCCAGTCTCTTCTAAATTCTAAACAGTTGCAGCAGGACTATACACGCTAAAGTTTCTTCACATATATCTTATGATATATGTATTAGCTTTTCATTATTGCTACTGTCAGTAGTGGTTTGGTTTTTTTCCTCATGTAGCTACTACACTAGGAATCTGATGTAGAGTAGAAGCTATAGATCATGTTATTTTTATGCTGTATACATCGACTGGTTGTCATGTACTGTTCTTAATATTTGTTATTGACCATGAAATTATTATCTGTATATTATTACAGATATAATTAAAATTTGAGTGTAATACAAACTGTCAATCTAAAAATTTCTTTTTCATGACAGAAATATCATTCAAATTAATAATTTCCTGTAAGGGAAATAAATATCATCCTATTGTTACTGCACTGGGTAGTGTGTGAGGAATGACTGAAAATAAGAATGTCTAGGAGGGGTTTGCCAGCATAATTTACTAATTTATTCATTTATTCACTTACTCATTTACTCATTTATTGTTACAGTGGCTGCTGTATGCAGTGCCAGGTGCTTGAAAGAATCAGTAATAAGTCTTATATAAGTATGCTCTCGAAAGCAGCTTGATGCTTCCTAGGGAACAATAATACAGAAGTAGCTTCTGTCAACAGAAATGAAGCAAAGCTGAGGGACAAACATGGGCCCAAGTAATACGTATCACAGGTTCACAGGTTATTCCGAGTTGGAAGAGACCCACAAGGATCATCACGTCCAACTCCTAAGCAAATGCCCGCCCAGGGATTGAGCCCACAAACCTGTAGCCATGGGCACCATGCTCCATCCATCTGAGCCTTCCATCGTCTAGACCATGTCACTGAGTTCCTCATCCAGTCTTTTCTTAAACACCTCCAGGGATGGTGACTCCACCACCTCCCTGGGCAGGCCATTTTTTTTCCTTAAAGAGCAATCGGTCTGCCTCTTCCTCCTGGTCAGGTGGTCTATAACATACCCCTACCAGGATTTCAGTTTTGTTGGCTATCCCTCTTACCTTAACCCATAGGCTCTCAACCTGATCATCCTTCATGTCATGCTCCATGGTATCAAGAGTTACTTTTAGGGCCACACCCCCACCTCTTCGTCCTGTCCTATTTCTTCTGAAGAGGGTGTAGCCTGCCAGTGTAGCACTCCAATCATGTGCATCGTCCCACCATGTTTCCATGATTGCAACTATATCGTATCGCTCCTGATGCACCAAAACTTCCAGCTCTTCCTGTTTATTACCCAGGCTGTGTGAATTAGTATACATGCCCCTCAGCTGGATTCATTTTTTACTCATTTTTACCAGTTTCAGTGTCCTTCCGGGTAACAGCCACATCCATTGACACAGGCATTGTTTGAGTCTGAACTTTCCTTGTGGCATCAGCCTTGGTTTTTCTCTGTCTGGTTCTAATCATTACTGACAGGGGAAGGGTTAGGAGGATGAAGACAAGGAGAGACATTCCCTACCAAGACAGCGTCTGTGACCCTGCCTACCCGCCCTGCCTGTGCAAACTGCTGCACTAACTGCCTCTAAGTCACTCAAGCCCCTACACTTACTTGAAGCCCCTACTCTTACTCAAAGCCCCTACACTTAACGCCCCTGTTTGCCTACTCCTGTTCGCCGCGTCCCAGATCGCCGTGCTCCTGAGAATATTAATAGCTTAAATACCCGCAGCCGGGAAGCCCCAGTCTGGAATGGCCTGCCCCAACTCTCCCAGAGAAGCCCAGCTCACAAGGCCGTGTTCGGTAACCCCTTGGTAACCACCCATCGGTCAGGGAGACCCCATCTGGCTCCCCGGCTGCTGTGAGCAGGTCCCGGATGCCAGCAAGGATTTGTCAGCCCTGTCTGCTTCTAGGAGGGGCTGCAGACTGAAATGCAGTGTGAGTACCTGAAGTCCAACAAAGCACTTTTCTGCATATGAAGGAAAGCAAGGTTTTAAAAAAATCCTCAATTTGTAGAAACTTGAGGAAAGTGGATATGTGATTTCATAAAGGACTTTCAAACTGGATAGAAGTATGCAGGGATATCAAACCTAAATTGCAAACATTGGTGTTATAAGCAATGGTCATATGAGTCTTCTGTGTATGACCTCTTTTAAAACAGGACTAGATCACTTATTACTGTAGATAGACTGCAAAGTTACAAATAGTCAAACCACTTCAGAGGTCAAATAGCTATCCAATGAGTTTAGTTTATTTAATTTTTGAATTCATAAGAACAATAGTGAGTTTAAGGCACAAAATTCTACTACATTTTTCACTGTAGTAGAATTAAGTGCTTCTCTGAAGTAGAATAGTGTAATAGCTAGATTGGGTTTTTTTGTTTTAAGACATCGTAATTATCCTCAGTGTGAGTATATTTAAATTGATAAATTGGAAAACTGGAGTGAGTACACTGGTTCTGTCTCCTGTTATATATAAAAGCCATCTAAGCTGTCTAATATTTACTTGACTTAGAGCATTTCTGTAATCAGGCTCAGTGAAGTCTATTGAAGTTACAGTTCTGAAGGTTTGCCCAAGGTTGGGAAGAAGTAATAACATGGTATTATTAATGATTCAATATTATTAATCATTCTGAAGAAGGCTCATTTCCTTGTGTTGAAGGTAGTTCCTTGTAATATAAATAACAAATTAGAACTAGTATAACTTTTTTATGTTACTCTTTTTGGCAGGTGAGGAATGCTGGAGTAAGTGTGAAAATATTGTGGTTATTCAATGCCATTGCAAAACTAGGTTTTCTTCTTTTCCCAACCCTTAAAATGGTACAGAGAGACAAAAAGAATTATTTCATATTTGAAGTTTTCAGGCAAACAGAACAAAAGCTCATACTTGTTTGCTCTGCTTGACTGACACTTTAATTTGTTCCTTACCATGTATTTGTGTGGACTGTATGTTTTATACCATTAATGAGCCATGCACTAAATCAATACGAAAAACAAATGCAGTGACATTGTAATCTGACTGAGCACTTCAGAGTGTTCCTGAACTCTGTTTTGAAAAAAATGTGATCATACCATTATAACGCAGAGATTGACAACATTGGTTTTAACTACAGTTTTAAAACATCAATGTGACAATCTCATTGATATAATGTAGGAATTTTCCCTGAGTTATCATTAATTCTGTATTAATGATATTTTGATATGATCTTGATAGTATAATCTTAATGTATGTCATATCTAATAAATTTTGCACTAGATCTGCACTTCTTTTAAAATTCATGATCTTAATAGGTTATAACAGAAAACAGGTCAAAATATGAGGGAATTCTCATTATTCATCAAGGAGATTCAATTATCACTAAAAGTCCTACTTTATTAAGAGAAGTTATACAGGCTTCTTTATGTAGAGGGGAAGGCACATATATATCATTGGTGTGAATAAAAGCACACAGTATGTTGTAGTTGTAGTTTTGTAAAGAAACTGTAGAACATGCTCTTTTGTTCACGGTGTCTTTTGGTAACCTCCACTAGGCCACAAAAATAATATGAGAACTTGTATATGATGAAGCAACACAGTGAAACAAACAAGAAGAGAATGAAGTAGAAAGCACCATAAATAGCTAAAGCAGTTTTGGAAGAACAGAGTATAGTATATAGCTAGTCATTATATTACATATTTTCTGGCTCTCCATTTATACTTTTGAGAAACTACTTCTGATTTAATATGAATTCAGAAATACTTATTACAATGCAAGATTCCTTATGATAAGCTTATTGACAGTTTCTCCATGTGGTTTCCACACATCCCAGGTCCCTGAATGTCTCAAATTATTTCCCATTAAATGTTCCCAACAAGTAAATGTTGATCAAATTATACATGAATTTATAAACAATGCATAAGTAGTTTGGCCATTTGACTTATGTTTCAGTACTTGTAGCTACAAAATGAAAGAGGCCTTTTCTGAAACCTTGGACATGAAGTGAAGTACAGTGAAGTCTAAATAAATACTACTGTCACATTAATGTGACACCATCTTCAAGTTATGAGGGATTACTTGCTTTAGACGTATAAAGAGAAGTATTTTTAACAGCTTCTGAAGCAAAAGCTTCCACACATGAAAATATTATTTCAAGTTTCCTAATAACAAGTAACATACTGCAGGTCATTTGTCGATATTGAGTGTTGATTCCAGTTCTGGTACTTGCACAACTTATACAAGAAGAAGTAGAAGATTGGATTTTCCATGTAGAAAGTTCTTCTCCTCCTCCCCTTCTGCTACCACATCAGTTTAAAAGTAAATATATGGATGAAGAGATTCACCACTGCTGACTCTGTAGTTAACAAAGGGAAGTCCAGAAATTAATTCTTGAGTGAGTTGGTTTTGGTGTTCTGTTTTCTTAGATCCTAAAACTGCTTATCATGTAGTTTGCTCAAATCTTGTTACCAGAATTACTGTAGCTGTAATAAAAGGTAGACTTTCCATGTGGAATGACGGCAGTCCAGATATGTTAAATATTAAGTACCTAATCATGCTAGTTTGGACACTGGGAAGAGATGTCTTGTAGAATGAAATAAATCTCCCCCGCCTCCCCCCATAATCACATGCTGATTAAATTGCTCATTTCTCTGCACTTTAACAGCAAATCTGTGTGGGCTGCATATATGGGACAACAGTTCAAAAGTAATTTTAATTGGAAGTCTAATCTGAAAAAAGCAGGGTTAACCATGAGAAAAATCTCTTCTGATGTTTAAATTACCTTCAAGAGGATCTTTGTAGAAACTTAACTGTGTTTTAGCTGTAATTCCAGCATTTTGATAGCCAGGGTTTTTTTATTTCTCTCTTGATAACTTTTGCCTAGTTCGTTAGGCACTATCCTTCAGCATTATCCTTGTTACAGCTGAATACAAATAAAGATGATTATCAATGTGTTGTGAACTAGTGTTCTAACAATGCTTTGCTATATGATATGGCATTTACGTTTACCGCTAGAAATTTATGTTTTAATACATACAGTGATCCTCCGTTTATTCGCGACCTGTATTTTGTGGGATCTGAGTAGTCGCGGATGATTTTTCCCTGAGTTGTGCAACTTTGGTGTGTGTGCAGAACGTATTGCGAACCCATCAGCTCGTGAATATATAATGAGCTTATGAATATATAATTGGGCCTGCCCACCATCACTCCCCACCAGACTTGCCGTACATCTTTCATTCTCACTCTTTGGGGGAAGGGGAACCACTACCATCTCCATGATGCCAGAAGCGCTGCCGCGTGGCGAGTGCAGAGGCACTGGGGCTGTGCCAGCACTCCTGGGCACGGCAGCATGGCATGGCTGCGAACCAGGGAATGGTGGGGAACAACTGCTGCTGCCAATGATGACCCCAGAGTGGTGGCGGACAGGAGGTTCAATCCCCAGGTGGGCAGGAGCGGAGCCACTGACTCAGCACCTCAGGTCTGTCTGCACAGCTGCGACATGGGCGACATAGCCCGGTGTGTCCCAATCCCAGTGGCGCGGGCTCCTGACGTCAGAGTCTGACACCGAGTGCTGGCACTGGAACCCCCCCTCGCTGCCTAAAATAAGAAGTTTCTTCTGGGCAGCAGGAAAGTATGTACATGTATGGTGGGTTTTGTACATAGATGTTTATTGCTGTGTAAGAAACACAGAAACAGTTGATACCAGACAGGCCTGGGGGGTCCCTTCTAGGATGTGTGGGGTGGATGATGTGTGGAGGGAGGGTAGGAGAGGGAAGGAGAGAAAGCTGCAGGCTGGGGCATCACACGCAGGGACGAGTAGAGCTGGTTTTGCTCCCAGCATAGGACACATCTGTCCTCTGGTGCTGTGTCAGCTCCTCTTGCCCGTCCGCCCCCACTCCGTGCATCTCTGAGGAGTGGCAGCAGAAACAGATCACAGCGAGCCACCAGCTTTTTCACCCTGTGCAGCTGCTGCCAGCCTGCCCTCCTGTGGTCAGCCCTGGCAGGAGGCTGCCCAACAGGGATGGGGCAGACATGCAGCTCTTGCTGCCACAAGCCCAACCACGCTGAGGGGTAGGGGAGGAGAAGGAAATCAACCAAAAAGCCCCTGAAAAGCCACCTCGCTTGGTGGGAAAAGCAGCTTAGCACCATGCTTCTCAAAGCCAAAAACCCTTTGTGGCTTGATGATGCCCAGTGGCAGTGCTACTGGATTAGGTGCAAGCCGGGCGGCGAAGGGTTCCCATGGTTACTGTGCCTGGGACAGGCTCTCTGTTGCAGGGATGGATGGATGGGCGGGCACAGGCACCCAGATAGGTCCCAGTTCTGCCACCAGCTCGCCCAGCCATGGCCTCGGTCCCTGGGACAGGCTGTCTGCTCCATTTCCGCCGCGGCTGCAGCGTCCCCGCTGACTGTTTATCCAGTTGGGTTGACTGGGGAGCTAATAAAGCCCACAACATGATGGGGAGACACCATTGCAGTGGGTTGCTGCGAAGGGGAAAACCCCCCCATGCCCAGCCGTTTTGCCTTCTGCCCTCCCTTCTGCTGTTACAGGTTAAAGGGTCAGTCAGAGCCACCAGCACTGCCAGGGGCATAACCATCGTGGAGGCGGCTGTAGCCCTCACATCTGCAAACATGACTGAGCATCTCATTGCTAGGTAGTGAACCGGAAGCAAACCACTGCAGCTGCCCTGGCTCTGCACCCCAGCTCAGCTCTGCCTGCTTGCACGGCCACCCCTGCTAGAAAGTCGAAAGCTTCGCTCAGGGTTGTTGCAGTTCCAGAAAAAGAAAACCCAAACAGAACACCTGCCCCAAACATAGCAGCAGCACGTGTCACAGCCTTGCTTGAATCACAGCCCTCTCCCAAGCACTGGTTGGGTGCACTACAGCCCCTTTGACAGTGGCAACTGTCCCAGCCCGTACAGCTGTCACTCCCATCACGGAGCACCAGGGTACTCATGGTGCCAACCTGCCCACAAGTGACCCCATTCCCCAAGCCTCCCCCAGGGTCCCGCTCTGGAGCATCATGGCATCTCTGCCATGTTTGAACACAAGAGACATACACCAACAACCAGAAACCCCGATAAAACCCAGCACAGACACAGCAGGGAAAGGAGAGTGGCAGCAGCCTCTGTGCTCACTCAGCTCCGCTGGGGGGTGGGCACTGACTTCATGGCTTCTGGCTGTGCCAGTTGCTGCGGGTTTCTGTACTTGGAAACGCAGCTCCTGTCCAGGAGCTGGGATTCCGCGGCTGGGAAGTATCAAAAGGCCTTTCCTCTGCTTTAATGAGGCACTACAGAGGGAGTCGTACTCTCAAGACTGCCCTCCAGACCTTAGTCATGGGGGCGTGGTTCAGGGCGTGGCCTACTTGAATACTCATAGGGTTTGCTATCTTCACAGATGATGGAACTCACGGGAATCTGGGCAGACCCAAAGACCCGTGAGTTATGAGGGTCAACTGTACTTCAAAAATTGAAATAATAGCATATCAAATTCCTCTTCTGTGAAAGCTGGATTAGCTAAAAATATGTTAAATTTTTGTATGAACATACTTGTAAGAGGTAATAATAAATACCCTTTCTCACTTGAAGTAAATACTTGTAACTGAAACTGAAATACGTATTCCTGAGGAAGACATTGCTACAAACTCTTCCATGCTTTTGACACGTATCTGTCACTCATTTACCCTCCTTTGTCTTTCAAGCAAGTCTCCAGGACTTCACCATTCTGAGCAAGTGGATTTGCACAGTGTTTATAACCACATGTATGTTGAAGGTTGAGGGAATCAGTCACCCGAAACCTATTATCTCATAAAGTAGTACTGTTAATGTAACAGGTTTCAATCAAAATCGGTAATAAGCTAGGCACATTAATTCTACATATGTGTTTGTGCTGATTTTGTTTGTATATTTGGATATTATATACTAGGCCCAGTGTATTGAAATGCTTCAAACTGAAAATTACACTTTGCCTTCCTATTTTGGGATCTGATCAGAATTGAATTAAGTCAATGAGCACTTCTAAAGGCAGACAAACTTTCTATTTGAGGGGAAGGAATGAGAAGTCAGAGTGGTAAATGCCAGAGAAAAGTTGGGAAAGGGAATGCTGAATGTGTTTTTAAAGTTACAGTGAAATCTTTGTGGTGAGAGAGAGAAATATGCATAAGAGCTAAAGCAGCATTTCTTGAAAGTCACTTGCCCCTTCTGCTCCTGCTCGACAAGTATTGTTGACCCAAAACTCTGCTTATGTCACTGAGGTTTGCAGTGTTAACTAGTTCACAGCAATTCTCCTTAAAAGTACTGATATCTGTGGTTTTCTGCTTTTTCCATTATTTAAGATGCTATTTATCATAAACTATTTCAGAGATTGTATTGTTACCTGGGAACTCAAGTGTGCCTGGCGAGTCTTTTGAAGAAATGCAGTATGTTGTATAGAGTGTAAAATGTATTACATTACTGCTACAGTAGTTATCTAAAATGGTACTTCAGTACAGCAAAGAAATATATATAATATATATATGTGCATGTGCATGTGTATGCATATCTCTATGCATGCAGAGATATAAAAAAGTACATAAGACAGCTGGCATTCTCTCCACTGCAGTGCTGCTATGGCATCTGCATCATAATATACTCTGATTCATAGAGAACTAGACATGAAATTGGAATACAGTAATGCCTTGCTACTTCGCAGTTCACCATTTGCAGCTTCAATACATCGGGGGGGGGATGTCCCACGTTTTTACTGGCTTTACCATATTTACTGCATTTATTACTACTTAATGGGTTTTGCTTATCGCGACATCTTTCTGGAACTGACCCATCATGATATTCGAGGGATTATTGTAGTTCACAGGTTCACAGGTTATTCTGAGTTGGAAGGGACCCACAGGATCAACTAGTCTAACTCCCAAGTGAACACCCACCCAGGGATCAGGCCCACAAGCGTGGAACCATGGGCACCATGATCCATCCATCCAAGCGTCCCATCATCTAGGCGATGTCACTAAGTTCCTCGTCTAGTCTTTTCTTAAAC
>WEKX01018818.1:21479-35650 GCA_013390025.1 Pitta sordida
TCATCAGCAAACTTGCTATTGATGGACTCAATTCCCTCGTCCATAGCATCAAAAAAGATATTGATCAGTGCTGTTGCATTCTACCCATAGCTTTGCCTTAGTTGTAGGGGTTTTTCCCAGATAAAAATTTATTAATTGCATTTGGAAATTACCCTAAAATGCATTCTATTTTATCCAATGGTATGCCCTTACTCTTCTGAAAGTAATTTGTACAAGGTCTTGTGAAGACTTCAAGATTTAGAATTCTAGTGATCAACAGCAAGACATGCTCATGGACCGCTCCATTATTTATGGAAATCTTTCTAACACATGCATTCAAAGGAACTGAATATACTATATGCCATCATTTCATGATTCCTTTTTTCATTACTGTTATTTCCAAATAATGAAAATAAAATTAGAACCCCTGCTGTAGTTGTTGCCATGGGCTTAAATGGATGTCTTTCTGCTCTGACAAGCATAAGCTTGTGGTTCATTTTACAAAGGGAAACAGTTGATTCTTCTTCCTCTCTAAAGTAGGCAATAATATTCCTACATTACCAGTATATTTAGCTAAACTTGCAAGAATCTGTGTGACAATGAGCATCTGAAATGTCCTGCAGTAATATTTCTGTTGGTTTACTATTTCTATTTTCTGTGTATGATTTTTGTAAAATTGCATACATAATCAGCTTCTGCTTGATAAACTGGGAGTAATTATTTATTTAGTAGGACTTGCAATCAATTTGAGCCAGGAAATGGAAAGCCTTTAATTACAGGAGTAAAAATACAGCTCAGTAAACCCCCGCCTCTTAGTGGTTTTGATCTTTGCGGGTTCAATCCTTTGTGGTTCATCTTTCCATGAAAAGTCGCATCTGGGCATGCACAGATAACACGGCTAAGAGAGACAGCTTATGTAAATAAGCCCTGTCCATAACCTGATGACCCATGAAATTGGGGGACACTGTATTTCTAAAGAGTTCTGCGTATCTTATGTATTTATATATAATATTTCTATCCAACAGCTTTGAAGTTTTTCTACATTAACATTTGATCTCTCTTTAAGTGCACATAGCATTAAATAAATTGACTACATTCAATGTCTAAGAAAAATCTGTAAATGATTCTCTCCCATTTTTTGGTATAGATATACAGTCAGGTCTTCCATACCACAGCCGCAAGGGCTTTTTCAGGTCCCACGAAGCCCGCCTTCCGCNATTTTTCCCAGATAAAAGTTTATGAATTGCATTTGGAAATTACCCTAAAATAAAATGCATTCTATTTTATCCAATGGTATGCCCTTACTCTTCTGAAAGTAATTTGTACAAGGTCTTGTGAAGACTTCAAGATTTAGAATTCTAGTGATCAACAGCAAGACATGCTCATGGACCACTCCATTATTTATGGAAATCTTTCTAACACATGCATTCAAAGGAACTGAATATACTATATGCCATCATTTCATGATTCCTTTTTTCATTACTGTTATTTCCAAATAATGAAAATAAAATTAGAACCCCTGCTGTAGTTGTTGCCATGGGCTTAAATGGATGTCTTTCTGCTCTGACAAGCATAAGCTTGTGGTTCATTTTACAAAGGGAAACAGTTGATTCTTCTTCCTCTCTAAAGTAGGCAATAATATTCCTACATTACCAGTATATTTAGCTAAACTTGCAAGAATCTGTGTGACAATGAGCATCTGAAATGTCCTGCAGTAATATTTCTGTTGGTTTACTAGTTCTATTTTCTATGTATGATTTTTGTAAAATTGCATACATAATCAGCTTCTGCTTGATAAACTGGGAGTAATTATTTATTTAGTAGGACTTGCAATCAATTTGAGCCAGGAAATGGAAAGCCTTTAATTACAGGAGTAAAAATACAGCTCAGTAAACCCCCGCCTCTTAGTGGTTTTGATCTTTGCGGGTTCAATCCTTTGTGGTTCATCTTTCCATGAAAAGTCGCATCTGGGCATGCACAGATAACACGGCTAAGAGAGACAGCTTATGTAAATAAGCCCTGTCCATTACCTGATGACCCATGAAATTGGGGGACACTGTATTTCTAAAGAGTTCTGCGTATCTTATGTATTTATATATAATATTTCTATCCAACAGCTTTGAAGTTTTTCTACATTAACATTTGATCTCTCTTTAAGTGCACATAGCATTAAATAAATTGACTACATTCAATGTCTAAGAAAAATCTGTAAATGATTCTCTCCCATTTTTTGGTATAGATATACAGTCAGGTCTTCCATACCACAGCCGCAAGGGCTTTTTCAGGTCCCACGAAGCCCGCCTTCCGCGTTGATTGGCATCTCATTAATATACAAATTTCCCCCACACCATTACACACCCCTCGGTGCTGTTTTGGCACTGCCCGGCTGTGTGTCAGTGTTTGTGTCAGTGTTTCCCAGCACCCACGGCCACCCCAAGTTGGGAAAAATCCCTGAGTGTTTAAATCTTTCATAACTGCATGAAGCCTCCTCTCTTGGAGTGGGGCAGGCACCCGGCTCTGCCCAGAGCAGAAGTCCTGGAACATGGGAGGGGATATGCAGATGATCTATGAATATGTATAGATGGGCAAGGACATGGAGCTGAGTGCAATTGAGAAAGTTCTGGAAAGTTCGAAGTGGGTGGGCAAAACTAACTGTATAAATACACCCCCTTCTCCTTTGTTTGGAGAGCACATCTTTGGTGGATGACCCCCGTGCTCCCAGCACCAAATAAAACGTACCCTCCATATCATTCGTGGTTGGAGTTATTTTCCTCAGCTCACTACAGTGTGACCCACACTCCCAGGACTGCCCTCCAGACATAATTAGTGGAGAGTGCATGGCTACGGGCAGAGGGTAATTGAATACTCATGGATTTGGTATCTTCACGCATTGCATAACTCGCGAGACCTGCCCAGATCTGTCCTCCCGTGACTTTCAGGGGTGCTTTGTATTACAGTTAGGATACATATTACTCCTCTAAAAACCAACCAACCTACCAAAACTGAAAAAACACTCTGACCCCTCAATATCATTGTTGTTTATCTGAATATGAGGGGGAAAAGGATGCTTTTTATGCCTTTAGTCAAACAGGTTGAGTACAATCAAGTCTCCGTGAAGATTAACTGTCCCATCCCTAATTATAAAAGTTTGACTCCAAAAAGGCAGGTTTTCCTTTTGTCCTGCCTGCATTTACTGCTGAGCATTTGTCATAGTAACGCAATCTGTGCATATCTCAGTATTTACAGGTGCAATTGTGGCAGTATTTACAGGTGCAATTGTGGCAGTCTGTGCTCAGCCACTGCTGCCTTCTCCTACCGGTCTGGCTGTGTGAAGGCTGTGTCCAAGTCAGTTAAGGACCCCCACGGGCTGACCTGAAATGGGAAAGCTTGTTACACGTCCTGTATGCTGAGCCCTTCACGTGTCTGTAGGCTGAAACAGTCTATAGCTGTGACAGTCTTTATAGGATATTCACATCAGAGCAGCAGTGCTGGTAAGCATGAAAGCTTCCTAATTGTTCAATCAATTCTGAACACAATGGAGAAATTATGCAAAGAATGACAATGTGGTGTCTGGGTGATACAGCACTGTCATAGCTGCAGACAACCTGTACTGGAGTCACTCAACCACCTATGGAGAGGTTCTCGTGCAAATGTGGTAAACCCCCTTGAGATGAAACTAAGATGCAGTAGTAGACCTCTCTATTCCACTCCCACCCCCCAAAAAAGAGGCAAATAGAATGAAAAAATAATTCCTCAAACTGTAAAATTTCACAAGTTTTCTTAAATTTGTTCAGCATTGTCAGACATAATCTACTGCCTTGGTGCACCAATGTCTTGCTCTTCATTCCACTCTGAATGTATGCACATAAAAAGAGGCTGGAACAAGTATTAGCTACAGATACATGATTATGAGGTGCCTGGTAGCCTGGCAATGTGGGCTTTTTCTGGAAGAGAAAATGACAAGTTAACTGCTCTTTTTATGACTTTTTACTATGCTATCATAAGTACCCATGGTGTGCTGAAAAAGATACTAGAGTTGGGGCACAGAAAGAGGAGTCAGAAATAAATTATTTTATTCCTTTTTGGCTATGTATGTTGCCTTTTTCTTTTTTCATTTCTCTCTATCCCTCTCAGTTTGCTACTGAAGGATATAACCAACAAGGTAATTTATTAATTCTTTTTGTATGACATGTGATTATCTTCTTAGAGGGCAATATTAATTTTAAAAAGTCTTCCATTCATTTCAAACTGTGAATTTCTCTTTGCTTTGGTGAATTCCCAAATTACTCCTCAATAAACAGCTGAATGCAGTGACACACCAGATTCAACTATAGACATTTTCATTTTATGCCTGTGATAGGTTCTGGATGTCTTTCATATGACCACACATGTACATAGGTGACCAAAACTCTTTCTTGTAATGAACACACTTCATTCACTTGAAGAGAACTTTGTTTCTTTGCGGATTTTTGGGTGCCACATAGAAAGATGACTCCTGTTCAAGTGCTATATGTACTTTCATGTGGTCCATCCACGTGTCTCAAGGTAGGGAACACCTACACCCTGAAAGCATCTTTAACCAATGCTAATTTATTTAGCTAATTATTAAGATAAGGTGAATACAAACACAGGAAACACAGGAAAGGGGTTTTTATTTCTCTCATCATTTGTTTCAGGTGATGAAATCTTTATTAATGTTTCAAAGTCCCGTTTTGGAAGCTATTGCTGCTGTTACCGTCAGCTTAATGTGGGGTGAATGATTGAAGCAGTAGCTTGTCTGTTCCTACTTTGCAGAGATGACACTTGACCGGGTGTACCGACAGGCTGCTCTGGGGCTTGATTCCTACTTGGAACAGCTAGCTCCTTTCCCTGTATCATCCGTCTCGTTTATATTCACATCACATAAAGACACTAACTGCAAAATACTGGTGGTGTTTCTATTGCAGCTTTTTATTTATTTATTTCTGTCTTCCAGGAAGTATTTCTCGGCCATTCCCCGCTGTCCCCTCGGAGTGCCGCCCCGGTCGTCCCTCAGAGGCATGTCCTGGCGCAGACCGCGGACCACGGGACGCGCCGGAGCCTCCGCTGGGCGGACTCTGGGCTGGCGGCGGCGGTGGCGGCGGCTCGCTTTGCCTCGTTAAGTCATTTCCAGACCTCAAATCCCGCTCGGCGCTGTCTTCCTCACGGCTAATGTCGGTCTGTCCGCGCTGAGCATCCTCACGCAGCGCGCAGGCAGCGCGCAGGCAGCTCCCTTCACAGCGCGAGGTGCTTGAGGAGGAGACGAGCACGGAATCGATGTGAAGACCAGTGTAAGGAACGGAACAAACAGAGGAGCGCCAGGATGAAATTCATCTCTGCTCACTACTTTCTGCCTTTTTTTCCTCTGCTGGTCTTCGGCTCTAGGTGGGTACTGAGAGCTGTTTTCCTTACAGTGCTCCAGCTATGTTTGCTTTTTCGGATTCAGTGCTTTGAAGCGAAATAATACGGATTTCTGCTTTTACTGGGGTATTAAAAGCAGAGATCATCTCTGATTCTTGTGCCCCGCTCCCCCTCGTGATCCTCTGGAAGCTGGAATATACTGACTGTTTTAGGCTTTTTTTTTCGAATTCTAGGCAAGAGATGCTCCTGTATAAATTGACCCACATCTTGGATATAACAAGACAATGAAAAATACAAGCGTTATATATAGAGCAGTAGAGCAGATAGACTGTTTTGTTGGAATGAAAGACAAACAGCTGAAACAGACAACATACTGACATTTTCCCTGATAGAATGCAAAAAGAGGAGAAACACTTGAACAACCTCTTACCACGTTTGGATCTATATCTGAATGTAGACCAGGGCTTCCTTTTTTTTTTTTTTTTTAAACTGTGAAATGCAGGTGAGGTGTTGCAGTGTTATCTTAATGCCAGTAAATATGTTGCTACAGTCTAGAATTTCTTTCTGTGCAAGTGTAATAAATGCAAGAAAATATGAGCAAAGTCTATTGCAGCTTAAAGAGAAAACCTGATCTGACCATGCAATGTTCTGGTAAGACAGTGTATTCTGCTCAGTTGTTCAGCTGGTATACTGTACATGCTATATGTATAATATATTCAGCAAAGGAAAAATAAAGCTCAGGCACTCTATCTCGTCTTGATGTGCACAGATGGGAAGTTAATGCTGGGTGCAGAGCCATGCTATTATGACACAGTTCTTACTTCAGAGTTCTCAGCTTCCAGTTCCTTGGAAGTAAATCAAGCACAAATCGCTTGATTGAGCTTGATTGAGCAGACTGTGGTATTTCTCTGCTGTGTTAGAAGAATAACCCAGTAATAAGGCCATAAAAAATAATATTAAGTCCAACAGACATTCTCTCTACATGCACAGGCAAAGAACTGAAAATCTGAGTGAGAAGAATTCTGAATGGAGGGAGAAATCAAAGATTATACAGAGCTGTAAGGGACCCAAAAGGATCATTAAGTCCAACTCTTGGCCCTGCACAAGACAGACCCAATGTGCCTGAGGGTGTTGTCCAAAGGCTTCTTGAACTTTGTCAGGCTTGTTGCTGTGACCACTTCCCTGGGGAGCCTGTTCCAGTGCCCAGCCACCCTCTGAGAGAAGAAACCTTTCTTATTATCCAGCCTGAACTTCCCCTGACTCAGCTTCATGCCAGTTCCTCGGGTCAGGAAATTGCTTCAATTATTCAATTACTTACCTCGTTTAGAGTGGGTTGCTATTGGCACAAGAGGGGTCCTTTTTTTGATAGCACTTCTGATTAGGGATTCTGCAGTGTTGGTCCATATAGACCAGGCTGATGTGCTTCAGAATATAGAATTTGCAGGAAAATTTAATTGTTTTGTGCTTTAATTCTTTGGATTTAGTGCAAGGTCTAAGGATGCTTTCACTAGCAGTCAAGAGTGAATTAATACAGATGAATAATTTTACGCTCATTAGAGAGCTCATTAAAGAGCGTTTCCTTGAGGGAAAAGTTAAAATGGAGAGGAAGCAATAAACCAACTTTTGCAGATGAAAGCTTGAATTTTGCATGAGCCATGCAGATTAAACTTCACTGAAGAGATACAGAAGACTTTAAAACTTCTTGGACATTCATGGGAATCAAGATATCTAGTGTAGAGCCCTGAAAGTGGGTCCTCAATTTTTTGCACAGATATTCCTGCGTTGAAAAATGGAGTGTAGCTCATTCCTGATAATTGTAAAATAAAAGTAAAATTCAAATCCCTCCCCACCTTTCAATAAATACTTGGGAAGAATATTGTTGAAGTTGGCATGTGAATACTAATTATGAAGATAATGGTTCTGAGGAGTGGATATGCTTCAATAAGAGTACAGTTTTGTGGCCCATGATGATTTATGTTCTTACGTAACTGAGGGATGAAAATGATCAGTGTGAGAGAAATTCCAGTTGAAATTCCACCCAAGTACAGTATGTGTTGCAAAGTGAAATTTTGTTTTTGGTAACAGGTCAGTTATCTTGTTAAGAAGGAGATTGAAATTCTACTGTAGAATTGGAGGTTTATAAAGTCCTCTACTACTCTCTTCAGCAGTTACTTGATGTGTAAATGACTGGGTAGGACATAAAGTAATTTTTAAACAGCACATGCTGAAAGTTTTAAAAAATCATAACAATGCTATCCGTATGCCATCTATTGGTTATCCTTCCCCTGTACTTGGCACTGGTTAAACCGCACCTTGAGTATTGTATTCAATTCTGGGCCCCTCAGTTGAGGAAAGATGTTGATCTTCTTTGCATCATGTCATGGGGATGGTTTGGGAAGATCTCATGTGGTGGTGCATGTCCTCAGGCCTAATTGAAAACAAATATGAATTGATGTGTTCAACTGTGTTAACATAACATGCCACGTTATTTGATAGTATTGTTAAAAAGAGAAAAATGCACACATATCACCATTATTTCAAAACTGTATATAATTTCAAAGCTTGGTCTGAAATCATATGCATGAATCAATGCCTATAAAATCAGAGAAAGTTCATGGTTTCAAAACTATAAGTCTTTTGTGCATTACCTAAATTGGATTTTGGTGTGGCTTTGAGACATGATGACAACTCTTAATCATATTTCCAGTTAGTTGAAAGAGCAAAAGAGGTAATAAGACTGAGGGTTGTTTGTCTGTCCGGTTAACTACATATGTTTTGATGGAAGAAGTATAAATTACTGCTCTAAAATCAATCTCTCAAGCTGTAAAGGGGAACATTTTTGAAGAAGAATTTAAATTGGTAAAACTACTCTGAAGTTTGTGTTTTCCTGTCTACTTTTCCATTTCCTTTGACATTTTGGTTTTGGCAGGTCTAATGTTATAGTTGTATATTTGTTAATTTTTTTTTCATATGATGCTGAAGACAGTATAGGTTTTTCATACAACATCAGAAATGAGTCTCTGTGCACTGAGAGTGCAGGAAGTGGACACAGTGCAGTGGGTTCAGGGTGTGATTCTGTGGCCACTTGTGTGCTTTTTTTGATGTTTGAATTGTCTGTCTGGAAAACTGTTTATAGAAGGGAATATTAAGTCAGTCATTGGCATCAGTAACTAACATCTGTGGTCTGGATTATCTTGTATAATGAGACCTCCCTACTTTTCGCTAAAATTACAATGTTATGAATATTACTTGAATGTCACTATTGAAAGATTGTACATTAAAATTTTTTGTCTGAAAATACAATTCCTTAGAAGCAGCTTGATGTGAAACAAACCTTGGTTGGGTTTTTTTCTATGACAGTGCATTCCTTTCTGTTCACATGTGAAATATGATGAAGATACAAGACACTAAGTAATTTGATTAAAGTAGAATGCTTAGTAGTGGAAAATAGGACCATAAACCCAACAAGATGGACTTCAATAACAGTAATAATATTGCTACAGCAACTCATTAAATGCATGTACAGAAAACGGGGCTGTAAAAGGTAGAACTTATTTTAATGGTAGAGAAGTAGCTGGTGATCATTTTTTTTCTCAAAGTTTCCTGTCAGTCTTCCTACAGTCATGTTACAAAGCAATCTGTAATTCACAGGCTTCAGAAGAATACCTCCTGTATAGTTTGTAGCAGAGTAAAAGTCGTGCGCGCATTTCAAGTTGCATTATGAAAGTACAGGTGTTGATCTGGTGTATATCTATTGCTGGAAGTGGTAGAAATATGATTCTGCTTATTAGGCTTCAGAACTTGACATAAATTATTGATTTTTCCCTGAATGTCTTTTCAAGGTCAACTATTTTCTTTACATTTTTTGGGTTTAGTAATTATTTTTTAAGGGATATGAAAGTATGTAATGTCTTTTCCAATCTTTCAGATAAAGGTGTGTAAAAGACTCAGTCCGAGACTTGAGGGAAAATGAAGAGAAATGTATCTGATGTTATTTTACTGGACTATTATTGTCCTAGACAGAGAAACATGCCTCTCTCCAGTAAAATAAACTGATTTCTCTCTCAGTCCAGTAATCTGATAGTTGGAAAACCCACTTAAAAGACAAAAAGGCAGGCTAGCCAGGCCTAATCACTTTCAGGTGGAGCATTTGTGAGTCAATGGCTATGTTATCTATAATCTCTGTACCCACTCCAACAAGTCTGGAGAGACAGACAAGGTTACATCCCCCTCGCCCCAGAAAAGCTAAACCTCACCTTTATTCGAAACAAGAGTGATCCCCCGTTACTCACAGGCTGTTGGGTCTGCCCCCCCACCTTCCAGTCCTGGAATCCGCAAAGACAGCAAACCCACTCAGTAGTCAAGTACGCCATGCCCATGGTCATAAGGTCTGGAGGATGGTCCTGAGAGCAGGGCTTGTCTCAGTTGTCTGGCTATGCTCCGGCAAGGCAGGCGTGCTGTGGGGCAGGGGGTGAGTGGTGGGGCGGGAGGTGAGCGCTGAGTGGCGGGTTGGGGGGCGAGCGGCGGGGCGAGGGGCAAGCACTGAGTGGCGGGGTGGGGCGCATGTGNAATTACAGATCACGACTATGCAGAGGATCACTGTACATTTCAAATTAGGCTACTGTCATGTGTTTGCTGTGGTTATGTTTTTCCTGGAAGCGGGCGCTGGGGGGTGTCTATGCAGGAGGCGTTTCTTTGAGAAGTTGCTGAAAGTTTCCCTCCTAGCTAGCAGAGCTAGCCAGCTAGCTCCTGGCTGGACCTGCTGCTGGCAAAGGCCGGGCCAATCAGGATAGATAGAGGTGCCTCTGTGATAACATATTTAAGAAAGGGGAAAAAAAGAAAGGAGTAACAGTGGGAAGATGGCTGAAGAGGAGCTGTGAGAGGTTGTAACAGCAATGCAGGCACCGAGGCCAGAGCCTAAGGAGGGGGAGGAAATGTTCCAGGTGTCTCCCTGCTGCTTGTGGAATGGACCATGGTGAAGCAGACTTTCTGCCTGCAACCCATGGAATACAGAGAGAGGACAGGGGTGCAGAAATCCAGCTGTGTCCATGGCGAGGGAGCCCACGCCGGAGCTGAAGGATGCTGGAGGAGGGCTGCAGACATGTTGGGGCCTACATTTGCAGCAGAGATCCTAGGAAAGACTTTGTAGCCCATGGAGGAGGAGTCCACACTGTGTAACAGAACTGTACCTGGTAGGATCTGTGTGCTTTGGGAGGGGGACCCTATAAAAAGGCAGGGAAATGGCTTCCTACCCTNGACAGGGGTGCAGAAATCCAGCTGTGTCCATGGCGAGGGAGCCCACGCCGGAGCTGAAGGATGCTGGAGGAGGGCTGCAGACATGTTGGGGCCTACATTTGCAGCAGAGATCCTAGGAAAGACTTTGTAGCCCATGGAGGAGGAGTCCACACTGTGTAACAGAACTGTACCTGGTAGGATCTGTGTGCTTTGGGAAGGGGACCCTATAAAAAGGCAGGGAAATGGCTTCCTACCCTGAACCAGTCAGAAAACACCAACTGCCTGGCTTTCCCCTACTCCTGTTCCCCCTTTGTGTCCTGGAGGAAAAAGGGAATGTGGTATCTGTTGTAAGAAGGAGGGGTGGGGACGAAGGTTACCTTTAAGATGATACTTCTCATGTTAAACTTTGATCTTGTTAGAAATAAGTAAATCCTTTATTTTCCCCACTTAGAGCTTGTTTTGCCTGTGACAAAACCCTTCATTGTTTTTCCTTTTCCCCTCTCCTCCTGTTTGTATGGGGCGGAGGGGGAATGAAGTGGGAAGGTGGCTGTGGAGGAATCTCTGGCATCCAGCCAGAGTCAAACCACAACAGCTGCATTGTCTAATTCTGCTTTCAGATGTATATTCATAATTTTTCACAACTTCTGTGCCAAAATGCTGGAAATAGCCATTGCATTCTTACTCCTTATCAGTAAGTGACATAGTCCATCAACCATGTTGAGCTTCTACCTCTATTCTATGGAGAGTATAGAAGTTCCTGACGTGCTCCTCTGAAAATAGGTACTGTTGAGTTTTCGGTGGTTTTGTTTTCTTCCTTCTTCCATGAAGGGAGCCAGTGTTTGCCAAGGGACCAGATATTTTAGAGAGGCATAACACCTATACAGTAATACCTCAAATATCGTGGGAGTTCAGTCCAGAGATTCACCTGAGAAATGTGAAAAACACAAAATATAGTTTATATATACAGTTATACCTCACATATTTGCACCTCCTGATTTGTGTCTTCGCAGATTTGTGGAATTATTTTGCCAGAGTGGTGCGGGGTGGAGCGATGGACATGGCCTGTATGCATATTAATGACCTGCAACTGTTTGCAAATTAGACGATTTATGAGAACCCCCCCCGGGAGACCCGTTCCTCGCAGATTCGGAGGCATGACTGTAATATCAAACTGTAAGGTCAACAAGGGCACTCCCCATAAAGCCATCCATAAAGCCATCCAAAGTCAATTTAGGGCAGGGAGGAAAAGTTGTATTTCCCCATTGTTCCCAACAAATAACTTCCCCCACATAACAAATTTCCCCCACATAACAGGCCTCTTAGTATGCAAGCACCAAAGCAATTGTTTGTATCAGTGTGTTCCCAAACAAATGATAAGCACTGCTGCCAAGCAATACTCTGCATCCCGCACAGGAGCTAACTATTCAGAAGGATTTGCTGATTTTCCACTCTTTCTATAGTATGCACTATGTATATATATTTAACTACCTTTATCTGCACCACACTGGCAACGCCAAAAAGACTGTAACAGGTTTTACCCTGTCTAGATGCCAAGAGCATGAAGGGTCGCTCAGTCCCAAAATAACATGGTGATATACAAGGAGTGAGTTGGAATAAAGCAGGTTAATATAAGCACAAATAAAGCAAAGCAAAAACGCATGCAGAAGGAACTACAGTTGGCCCTCTTCTACTTCGCGCTCCCTATATTGCGGCTTCACATCTTAGCAGCATGATTTTTCAGCGATTAAGGAGGCCCCTTTTTGCATCTGTGCATACGCGACCTGGGACACATGAATATTCAGTTAGGCAGTCATGAATATGCAAATCAACCCACACAGCTGTGGCAGTGGCTCTGCTGCTTGCCCCATCCCGGGCACGGCGGCGGCTCCACCACTTTGCCACCCCCCTGGGCAAGCTACGGTGGCAACCAATACACAGCAGCACAGTGCCAAGACAGTGCTGGAGAGCCATCTGAGGGTGCAGGAAAAATTTGCATATTAATGAGCTGCCATTCAACATGGAAGTAGGGCTTTGCGGGACCCAAATAAGACCGCAGTTCCGTGGTATAGGGGACCTGCCTGCAATCTCTACTTCCCATCGGCAGAGATCTCCACATCCAGGGAAGTAGGGCTCCTACTCATTTTAGAAGGCAGCCGTCAAGAACAATGAATTCCCCCTGTCCTTTCTCCTTTCCTCAGCTTTTATATCTGAGCTGACATCATACGTATGGAATATCCCTTTGGTCAGTCTGGGTCAGCTGGCCTGCTCGTGTCCCCTCTCAGAATCTTGTCCTCAGTTGGGGTGAGGGGACAGTGTGCCCAGCTGTAGTCAAAACACCCCTGTGTTATCAACACCCTTCTAAAATACAGCATTGCAAGGACTGTTATGGGCTCAGACAGACCCAATACAGAGTCTTAGTGCTCATTACTTCCCAGACACTAATGAGGATGGAGAGAACATTGTTATGGGATGGGGGGAAGGTTTGGATGTTGAAGGAAGATAAGTTTTTAATCTGGTTTTTTGTTTTCTCTCCCAAAGTTAGAAGGGGGCAGAGCAGAGCAGAGAGGGTCTGTGCAGGCATTTGGGAGCACTCTTAGCCCAGCCCCAGTAGAGTCTGAGCCCCGAGGGTCACCTGCAGGGAAAGGGGATGTCCCAGTACCAGTTTCAAAGGATGTCCATGTGACTGAAATGGCAGCTGCCATGTTTTCTGACTTTAGGGGTTTCTTCTTGAAAGCCTCTCCCAGACCTTGCCCCTGGGAGCTCTGGGAAGTCGAGGAGGCAGTGCAGTGAACTCTGAGGATTGTAGTAGAATTCACTGCCTGTCATGGTCCGCCCAGCTAAGCTGGAGGTATGATGGTTCATTTACTGGATCTCAAAGTGCAAAGAAATCCCAAACAGGGATTGGGTCAAACAGTGACACTTCATTATCCTGTGAAGCAGGAATCACGATAGAAGAAAGTGAGATAGGAAAGGTAAAGAGAAAGGGAGAGAGAAAAAGGGTTCAGTAGCTACCACCAGACGAGCGAGTCCTCAAGGATGTCCCCTTATAGGCCTGTCATCGATCCTTCGGTGGGAGCAGCTTCTAAAGAGCAGTTGCTAAGGGGTCATGTTGGCCTTGCCCCCCCTCTTTTGTTCTAGTCTGACTTTCTCTGTTGCGTAAGATCAAGGAAGTGTCCAAGCAGTGTCCAAGGCAAGATCAGTTTCGAGTGGCCTTTTGCCAGGAAGTGTGTTTTCATGGTGCAATGACAGGGCTGTATGCATATCTTGTCCTGTCTCTGGAAGGGCACAGACTACACAGTCTCTGGAAGCCAGGTTTGTCTTCACCAACCACTTCTGCCCAGTAGACATCAGGTGTTTTGTCATCTACTGGGACCCCTGCTGTAGTGGGAATAGCCTGGGCAATGATTTGTCCCTTGGCTAACCAGAAAGGCGGCTGAGGACAGCGTGCCAGGAGGCTGAGCCAAGGCTTGCTTCCCTTAATGGTCATGGGAGCAATCTCAATTTCTACAGGTGTGTGTGCTGTATCCCCAATAACAAAATACTCATGGTCCAGTCCTGTATGATCTACTGTCAGGTTT
>WEKX01018818.1:41557-53834 GCA_013390025.1 Pitta sordida
GGCAGTTCAACATTTGCCCCCAGCTTGGTATCATCTGCAAACTTGCTGATGATGGATTCAATTCCCTCATCCATATCATCAATAAAGATGTTGAACAGTACTGGGCCTAACACTGACCCCTATGGGACTCCGCTGGTGACTGGCCACCAGTCAGATGTTGCACCATTCACCACCACCCTCTGAGCTCGCCCTTCCAACCAGTTTGTAACCCAGCATAAAATGTTCCCATCCAGTCCATGCTTTACAAGTTTATCCTGAAGCTTATTGTGGGAAACCGTGTCAAAGGCTTTGCTGAGGTCCAAGTACACAACATCCACAGCCTTTTTGTCATCGACCAGTCGAGTCACTGGATCATAAAAGGAGATCAGGTTAGTCAGGCAGGACCTGCCTTTCCAAAATCCATGCTGACTAGATCCAATGTCGTGGTTGTTTGTGTATTATATATATATACATATATCTATGTAATGTTTATCTGCATTTCAGTATAATATTAAAAAATAATGTCACTATGTCATTGAGACCATCTGTGATATAACAAGTAACAGAAGAAAGTTCTTGAGGAATCATCTGCATTGTATTTTTAGAGTTTATTTTTCAGAATGAGTGGGGCAAGACTAGGAAACTAATAACAAGCTTCCAGGCTGTAGGCTGTATATGTGGAAATGTTTGTAAAGTATTTACAAACTCTAAGAAAATTGAGTTACTTTGGAGGGATATTTTCAGTGCCTCACTTTGCTGCCTTTGGATGAAATGATGTTCCGTTTGACTTTAGTTGTTTCCTGCTTGAGAGGCAGCAACCAGTTCAGATATAGCCTTGACCCAGAGCTTGATAGCGTGCCACAGCTCAGTAATGTGCTTGATGAGCATTCTAGGAAAGGATCACAGTTTATATACAGCCCCAGCTATAATTAGCATGCCTTTGCTTATCTAGGAGGAGGAATTAGCAGCAGTAGAAATTTATGTTGTCCATTTTGAGGTGTTAGGCTTGGTCTGTTAAGACTGTCACTGGCCAAAGTGTCAAAGAAAAAATACTGGAAAAATGCAAAAATAGTCCTGTATGTCCTATCTTTTGTGACTTGTGTCAGACAGTTGTACTGAAACATGTATGAGGAAGTAGACAATTGTCTCAAGAAAAAACTATTTGGAGATATCTGTGCAATCCTACTTTTTAAAAACACCACCACCACCTTTGGGGAGCTCTTAGTTTAGCTGCTGATTTTGGGTTAGACCCTTTATTTCACTTTCTTCCATTTCTGTATCTCTATTGGACAGATGTTTCTCTTACTTGAGTTTTCATGATACACAACTTGTAATAAAGTTATTACAAGTAATTCATAGGCTTTTATCTTAACTTGCCTTGAGTGAGTCCTTTAAATTTGAAAAGTATGAATTCCTGTCTCTGATCAAATCAGAAACATCAAGTGTAACTTCAATGTCTGTAAATCCCCCAGGATGATTGCTTAGGCTGTGATAGTAATGCCGCCATGTATAGACATTACAAAGGAGAATTACAGGTATTGAATTTGCCACTCGGCAGGTCCAATCTATGAATTTAATGACCACACACAATGGTCTTGGTAATTTTGCGCATCTCAAGGCAATGATCTACAAATTGATAAATAGGAGGCAGGAGTATCTGCCAGCTAAACCAAGACAAACTGGAAAACATGGTGATACCTCAGGGGAGACTGATATGCAATACTTGAATGGATTTCTCAAGAAATGTTTCCCTTTTTCTAATTTGTGTCTCATGCCTTGTGTTGGTCTCCAAAATATTGCCTTGGTTTTAAGACAGTTGTACTATTTAAATTTGAAATCAAAAGACTCTTGGCAAAATAT
This sequence comes from Pitta sordida, assembly GCA_013390025.1. Taxonomy (NCBI): domain Eukaryota; kingdom Metazoa; phylum Chordata; class Aves; order Passeriformes; family Pittidae; genus Pitta; species Pitta sordida. The sequence continues at coordinate 43,397 of WEKX01018818.1, forward strand.
ATAAAAAGGAACAACAGCTCTTTATTGACTATAAGGGCATAAGGGCATATATATGGCATAAGCCCTATGAGGAGCAGCTTAGGGATCTGGGTCTGTTTAGTTTGGAAAAAAAGGAGGCTCAAAAGTGATCTTATCACTGTCTGTAACTACCTAAAAGGGGGTTGTAGACAGGCAGGGGTTGGTCTTTTCTCTCTGGCCATTGGAGATAGAACGAGAGGTCATGGTCTTAAGCTCCAATAAGGGAGGTTTAGACTTGACATTAGGAAAAAGTTTTTCACTGAGTGATCTGGCATTGGAATACAGAGGTGGTTGAATCACCATCCCTGCAGGTGTTTAAGGGTAGACTAGATGAGGTGTTGAGGGCCATGATATAAATGTTACAGCTGTTAGGTTTTAGTTGGATTATAGGTTGAACTTGATGATCTTCAAGGTCTTTTCCAACCTTACCAACACTGTGATACTGTGATATATATCTATATTATATGTGATATATATCTATATAAATATTATATATTTATAAAAAACACAGAACACAAAGCAACAACTCAGGAACAACGGGATATTGCACTCAGAGAACACCTCTCCCATTTGGGGCAGTTATAACTCTGACCTACAACAGGCACCAGCACAGCCTTGGGAGACAAAGGGGGAGCTGGGAACCCAGTGAGGGGTTCCTGTGGCCACAACAGTGGCGGCTGCAGCAATGGCAGGGGCAGTCCATGACCTTTCAGCAAGCAGGGCAAGGGAAACTCCCTCACTGTTCCCTGAGGTGGAGGGAGGGGAAAAAACCCTCCTTCAAAGACACCACCTCCCCAATGATCTGGGGTGGGTTTCTGGTGGTGATGGTGGTCTGCAGGGAAAACACAGTTGGACTGGGTCTGTCTGAGCCCATAGCAGTCCTCACAATGCTGTGCTTTGGAAGAGTGTTTATATCACACAAGTGTTTTGACTACAGCTGGGCACACTGCCCCTTGCCCCTGAGGACGAGATTCTGGGAGGGCGCACGAGCAGACCAGCTGACCCAGACTGACCAAAGGGATATTCCATACCATACGACATCCGTTCAGATTTAAAAGCTGAGGAGGGAAGTAAGGATGGGGGGGCATTCATTGTTCTTTATGGCTACTTCCTAACACGCGTAGGAGCCGTACTTCACAGATTCACAGATTCACAGATTGCATTGGAAGGGACCCACAAGGATCATCTAGTCCAACTCACCATCTAACACCCGTACNTTGTGCTCATATTAAACTGTCTTATTCCAAACCACCCTTTGTATATCATCTTATTATCAGGACTGAGCGACCGTTCGGGCCCCTGCCATCCAGCCAGGGTAAAACCTGTTACAACAGTGTAGGGGTGATGCACTGATAACAGACAGCAGCACATGCTGACATGGAGTTGGGAGCAAGTTGGGTCCTCCTGGGGGTCGGATGCAAGACTGTGCAAGATGGCAACAGGGAGTCAGAGCCAAGCACAGGGCCATGTAGCAAAGAGGACAGGTGTGGAAGGTGTGTAGAGCTGAGCTTTTCATCTACCAGCTATAGAAACATCATGGGTTTTACTTTGCCATCCTGGGAAAACTTAATTTTTATGTGTGCATGTGTGTAATTGCTCGCCTCTTTTCCATTTCAGCTTTCCTCTGAAGGAGAACTTCTACTGTAAAATTCAACAGTTATAGCAATTGCACTGAAAGCCTTAACAGAAAGTGTTGGATGCTATGTTGCAAACCAAAAGACCTCAGTTCTTACTGTGCAGCAGTAAGCTGGAAATTGGAGATGATCTATGTTTCATTAGAATTGCAGTCTCAGGGAACTGTATGCTTTGTAATGTGCAACATTCTGTCAGTGCTAAATATAATTATTACTGAGATTTCAATATAAAGCTTCTTTTTGGAATATCTTCTGTTCGTTGAAAGAGACGTTTTATTCACTGTCATCTTTTCTAGTTCTTCATAGTACCATTTAACAGAGAGATGTCTATTTTTAAGTTGATAACGTAGAAGATGTTTCAACTCACTGATTAGTCTTCCTCAAACCAAAATATTTAAATGAAAAAGTGTGTTATTTTAGCATTAACTGTAATATTTACCTGTTTTTCTGAAACAGAATATGAGAGTTTCATCCGTATTTCATTCAAGGTAAAGCAATATGAATTAGATTTTTTTTTGGTGGATTTTATTGAAACTTTAAACTATATGATTACATTCCAAGTAAAAATTACTATTTTGAAAAGGATAAAGTATTTTGATCATCCATTAATTAATAACTATTTACAAATTATTCATAACTCATTTTGATTCCTCTGAGCATATTTGTCAGTTCTAGTTTATACTTGCAAGGAGGTTTAAGTGAGAAGCAATTATGGAATGAATTAAACTTTACAAAAATTAAAATAGATCTGAATTGATCTTCTCTCAGAATACTGAATGTCTCAAAATTTCATACTTCCAAAGTTTTGCTTTGTTTCTTGAATGATGTGTCTTTCAAAGTAGGAAAAATCTCACACTGCGTACCATCCCTCATGTTAGATGCATCCTTTATTTCTCCTTCTCTTCAGAGACAATGCATCATTTGCAGGGTTTCACTGTGATAATTTGCACACTCAGAAGCAGCACATCATTTTGACATATAAAACATCTATTTTTCTATGTTAGAGAAATCAAGTTATACAGGTGAACAGGGGGACACTGCAATTTGAATCTAAAAAAGGTTGTTGGAATTAATTACATTTGGCTGAACTAAGACTGTTTTCAGATGGATTGACTAATCTTTTGAGATGCTCTCATGCCTTTATTTTCTGTGTTAGGCAGGACTATGAAGTACTGGAAAGACAGCTGAAAGAAGTCTTTAAGGAAAGGAACAACATACTTCTCCAACTGTTAAAAACTTCTAAAGAACTTCAAGGAATTAAAGTAAACCTCCAGGTTAGTTTTTATAGAATTACCTCAACATTTTCTTACTGATATCAATTATAAAAAAACAGTTACAAAAATGTGTGTTTCTGGTTTGTGGGGGTTTTTTTAATTCATTAAATATGTAAATATGTGAGTAATTATTCCTTTCTTTATTTTGTTGATCTTGTACTTAACATAAACCAGATTTTTTCATTGAAAATTTATCCTAATGAATTGGGCTCTTCATCTACTCAATAAAAATAAAATATGAAAATATAATATAGTAATAGGAAGAGAAGGACAAAGAAGCTTGCCACATGTTTGTCCTGGCAGCTACTACAAAAGATGTCATTTGCTGTTGCTGATTGGATCTTTGCTGCTGAGTTCCATACACTCAGCCTAGTTTAGCTGTTCAGTTTACCTCTCTGATATGCTATCTACACAGAGAGACTGGATTTACTGCAGGGCATTAGTATTTTTCAAGTTCAGTTGATGAATTGTGCTAGACAGGCCTGCAGTGAGAGTTGTGGCATCTCTGCATTTAACTTTGGGGTATTATAGGTACACTGAAAGGGCACTAGATTAAATCTGAATTCAAATCAGCTTCTCAGAATAAAAAGTAGATTAAATATGCTGCTCTTTATTTGAGGTCCTTAAATCACCAGCTATTCTGCTAAGAGTGCATCTGTCTTCCCAGTAGAATCTATTGGTGTCCTGAAAACATTTAAACTCACGATTGGTTGAGATTTATCTCTATATTTCATGCCATTTTAAAGGACTCTATTTTTTTGCCGATACATTTTTATCTTCGTGGTGATGTAAGCTAGATGGGAAAAATGAAAGAAGCAGCACTATATCTGTTCACAGGAGAATACTGGTGCTGTTTATCAGTCCTGTGCTATAGTGTATTATGGTGTTATATTGTCTTATATTCCAGACTCTGGTTTTAATTTATGTGATCTCTTTGATCCTTGTTTTTTGGGGGAGGTTAGGTAGGGTTTTGGAGAGGGTTGTGAGGTTTGACCTAGGTTGACCTAGATATTAAGGTAGTGTGCTGTTGGTAGGATGGGTGTTGGTAGCAGGATGACAACAGGTTAAGTAACAGGTTAGGTTCGATAACAGGTGATAGGTTGGACTTGATGATCTCTATGATCTTTTCCAACCTTACCGGTTCTGTGATTCTGTTTGGGGGGGACTTGGGGGGTTTTTTGGAGGTTTTTTTTTTTCAGTGCTTTATCACTCTTTATTATTGTAGGGTTTTTCTTCTTATTTTTTAGAGAAATATGCTTCTCCTTATAACCAAGTTATTTTAGAGCACAGCACAATTGAAGTCAGTATTCAGCAAAATTATACTCTAAAGTGTTTTAGACTCAGGACTGCAGACATCCAGATACAGGCAAAGAGCTGTAGTATATCTTCAGTATATACCTACTGGCCTTTTTCATACAATTCTAATGCTTTTAGTTGTTCATCTGTTTCTGAATTTACTTATTTCATTGGCTCTCATTTAGTATTTGAAAAACAGCTGTGTACAGTTAGCTCTGCTTAAGTTAAAGTCAGGCTATTCCTCCATTTTTCATAAGTTGTAATGTCCGTGAGTCACCAGAGCTAAATTAATAATTTCACAGATTAACCACAGAATAGTTAAAAATCTCTATGGTAATAGAGTTCTTTCATTGCTATCAGTCTTTGAAAAATGAGGAAGCATCAACCAAAAATGATGTACAGAAACTTCTGGAACTGGGACAAATGCAAAGGTAAGACCCTCACCTTCTTCCCTCTCTTTCCATTTCCTGACTGAAAACTGTCAGACTAGAGAATTCTACTTTTCCTTTGACATTTTAGATAACACTACTGTATTCCAGAGTCTTCTGATTGTAACAGTAAAATAAAGGCAGGGCATGCTCTTTATGAAACAAATGATGGATTTTCTGATATTGGACATGTACTAGGAGAAGATATTAAAGTGCTGTAGAGAGACACGAGTTTCTCAGGAAGGTTTAGTAATGGAATTTTCCTTAAAAAATCAAAATTTTTACAAAATTAAATTATGAAAATGTCTCAGCCTCTGAATTTAGAGATGATGATGTATATTCCCTGAAGCCTCTTAATTAATTCTTCATACGTGTAGACACTCAAAATCACTAGTCACTGTGCAAATGTAGGAATTGCATAGTCTGTGAGGAAGGGAGTTAGGAGGAGAGAGAAGTAATCTCTTCAAATTATTCATAGAGCAATTAGAAAATAATAAATTTCTATGTCTGGGAATGCAAGTCTTTAGTCTGAAATTTCCTAATACGTCATTGCAATTAAGTCTCGTCATTTGGTGTCTCTTAATTCCTGGAATTCTGGGAATAGCAAGATTGGTAAAATTTTAATAACAAGAAAACATGACTAATATAGTGACCACTTTTGCTGAAAAAATACTATATAATGAATGCATCTATACTTCATATTTTTCCTTAGGAAAGACATTTAGTAAAAAACTTTAAGTTCACACATCTTTCGTTATTCAAAATGCGATAATAAATCCCATGGCCATCTTATTTTTGGTAATGTATTTTAATAAAAGTACATATGAAATTTCATTGCTATAGAGAAGCCTTGTGAGAAAATGACTTTCTAGTCTTCAATATACAATATGTAAGATCCACAATACAGTACCAATAGAAGTTCTTATTTTACTGTGATAATGAAGGGTCAAATATGTAAGGATCTTTCAGGTATTCAGACAAATTTATTAAATTATAAAATCAAGACTTCAGCTAATGTCCTATTTAAACACTTATGTGGCTTGGGTGTGACTGAAGGTTTACATTTCAGCCTCATAGCTGTCCCTGACACAGACTCCATCCTTCATCACACATGAAGATCATTTTGTGGTGCTTTCATTGTTGAGCAACTTTCTTATATGAAACAGAGACATTAATTGATTAAAAGTATTAATGGACTACTTAATAACTAAATCTTCATTGTAGATGGGAAAATTGAGTCTGCTAAGAGTAAATTTTACCACATACTATGAATATTCTTCCTAATCTCCTCCTTAAATCACTGCTTAGTCTCTTGAGGTCCACCCAAACATACCTGTTGTCTTTTGCTTTTCATGCTGCTCAACCACTTTTTAAATTAAATCTGTTCTGTACTAGTATTCCAAAATGGCTGAAAGTAGTAGGATTATCAGCTAACAGGCAAGATGATCCTGCAGCTAAGAAGTTTTGTTCATGTATAAACTAGATGGCTTCCATTCCAGTTTAGTGTTCAGTGGGCTACATTATTAGCTGTGTGTAAACCCAGTTTTGTGTTGATCCATGCAAGCAACAGCCCTGAAGAAGTTCTGCAGCTGTTTTGAAGTATGTCACTCTACTACTTTGTGACAGCTCCAAAGTGTCTTGTATGCTATGGGTAGAAACTTCCTGAAATTTGGAAAAATTCTCTGACTACACTGGTAATGTGAAGGGGTTTTTTTGCTTTCAAATAAAGACTAATCCATGCAATTACCCTGTGTTTTTTTCCTTGTACTCTAGGATCTACTGAATTTTGTGTTGCTTGTCTTTGAAAAATGCAAGGTGAAGGTTGACTTTTGTCAGAGTATTATGCTATTTTAAAGCAGGTATAAACTAGTTTTTATTGATAATAGTATGGTTCCATGTCCATATGGCTCCATGCATTTTCTGTAACCCACTTCCCTCACTTTTTGTGGGCCAATCCTTTTTGCTAGAAATTACACATTGGCAAATGTTTTGCACAGCAGGCTATTTAACAGATATAAACAGTGACCAATTTCCATCATTGATAATTTTTGTTTTGTGTTAGCACTATAGTTCATGGAGTCATTATGATTTTGTCCAGAAAACTTGTACATCTGTCTGCTATTTTGAATAATTAAAAGTTTCTTTTCTTGACTCTGAAGAATTATTTCCTGACAGACACTTCTGTTGAAGTTTATGGTTCTGTGTTTTCAACAAACTAGGGAAGAAATGAAATCTCTCCAGGAAGCCTTTCAAAAGCAGCTTAATGAGGCAGCTGAGAAAACAGAGAAGCTGCAGGCTACCGTGAGTACCCTAACCCTAACCCTAACCCTGTCCTTAATTCTTTTTAGTTGTCTTCAGTCTTTTCTTAATCTTCCCTTGAGAATTTGTTATTAGCTCAAATATCTTTGCATGTAAAAAAAGAAATGGATTTCAGTATGTGTTAGTTCTCTGCAAACTTCAGAAAAAAGGAGCTGGAGAAAAATGTGTATGTTCAGAAGCACTGTTTTCCCTAATTTTTGTGGGATTTAGGAATGTATATACACTTTTAGAGATTTGAGTCTGGAGACCTGAGCCTAAATCTTTTCCTTGATGAGATTATCGTCATGAACCCTCATATCTCAACTATACTGATGTACACTGTCATACATCCATTCACTTTTTTTGAATCACTACAAATTTTCAGCAACAAAATAGATAGTATCCAGTTTTGACCATAATAGAATTAATTATCACTACATGAAGATATTCTTAAGGCCCATTAAGATTTCATGCTTCATTGAAATTTTGTTTCTGGATTAATCATACAATTGTTTTGATTTTTGATGTAGTAGTGTAATGTTTTGGAGTGTAAACAGCCACATTTTGCAATTGCAGAAGAAAAAAGTAGAATCACATTTACTAAGATGTAAAAAGAAAATTTTTACTTAGAATCACATTTACTAAGATGTAAAAAGAAAATTTTTACTGTGTTGCTTAGTAATAGTCCTGTAACATGGACACCAGAACACCACTGAGCATAAGTTGACTATCCCTAGAGGTTCCTTCAAACTTTAAGTGTTCTATGATTTGAACTCTGTACTTGAAAATAAGCTGCTAGAAGGGTTTATAGACCTGTTTTTTGTTTCATATTGGATAGCTACTGATTTACAGTTATACCCCCTCCATCGCGAGGAAAGGGACAGGCCACGCCCATTGCTCCATCCCCGGAACTCCAGAGCTCTGCGAACAATTCTCTGCTCCTTCCCCTTGTCTCTCTTGGCACAAGCAAGCAAAGGGAACCGTTTCTGAGCAGCTGCTGTGACTGTGTGTGTGCTCCCAGTGCAAACTCCGCGCCGCTGCTCCCCCCGACAGCCTGGCCTGGCCTGGCCCCAGTGCTCGCGCGAGGCCTCAGCGGAGCACACAAAAGCGGGTCAGGGTGTCGCAGGTCTCTAAACGCCGTGCCCGAGCCATGCCCGCGCCGTGCCCACGCCACCGTGGGGGTGGGGGGTGGAGGGGTCAGGTTTGTATGGGAGTTTCTTTCCCTTTAACATCCACCGGTCCCGTGAGAGAGGGGCAGCGCTCCCGGACGGTCCCAGAGGGCGGGGGAACAGAAGCCCACTCCCAGCACACAGCTTGCCTCACTTTCGTGAGGCAGTCTCCCCGTTCAGGGACCTCCCCGTAGGGCGGGGTGAGTCCTGCCCCACAGGCACCGCCACACAGCCCCCTCGGCAGAACAGAGTCAAACTGCGCATGTTTCAGCCAGCTGAGCTCACAGACAGCTGAATAATATTTGCAAAAAAATTGCTTCGCAAATGGGCAAGGTTGTGAAGGAGAAGTCGCGATACAGAGAGGATTCACTGTATTTACTAAGATCTTACTGTTTGCCAAGTTCACAAAACAAGGAAGGGGTTGTTTAAACCTCCAAGAGAGAGGTTTAAAAGTAATTATTAAATTTAGCAAATACAGTCAACCTCCGGAACTCGTGGGCGGTCAGGTCTCCACAGGTCCCACGAGTCAAGGAATCCATGAAGATAGCGGACCCATGAATATTCAATTAGGCCATGCCCATAGCCAAGCCCCCTCCACTAATAATGTCTGGAGGGCAGTCCTGGGAGCACGGCTCACTCTGTAGCACCTCATTAAAGCAGAGGAAATGCCTTTTGTCATTTCACAGCTGTGGAATCCCGGATCCCAGAAGGGAGCTGTGTTTCTGAGTACAGAAACCCTGCAGCAGCCAGCGTGGCTGGAAGCCTTGAAGCCGGCACCTTCTCCCCCCCAAGAATCCATGTGGGCGCAGACCCTCCTGCCACTGTCCTTTCCCTGCTGTATCTGTGCTGGGTTTTATCGGGGTTTCTGGTTGCTGGTGTATGTCTCTTGTGTTCAAACACAGGGAGGCTCTGCGCCACTCCAGAGTAGGACCCTGGGGGAGGCCAAGAGCCTTGTGCAGCTAGACCACCACTGCGGGCCAAGGGAAGCTGAGCATTGCCACTTCTCCCCAGCTCGCCATTGCCTGCCATCCCTGGAGGGTGGTGGCCAGGGTCCGCCACCCTGCCTCCTCGGGCTGTCTGCAGTAGCACAGCCCAGCAGCAGCTGCACAGGGGGGAAGTGCTGGTGACTCTCTGTGATCTGCTCCTGCTGCCACTCTTCAGAGATGAGCGGGGCAGGGATGGACAGGCAGGAGGCACTGGCACAGCACTGGAGGACTGAGGCACCTCGCGCCAGGAGCGCTAGCAACCTACTCCTCCCCTGTGCTAGCTGCCCATGGTTTCTCCCCTATCCTACCCTCCATCCACGCCTCCTCCACCTTACACATCCTAGAAGATACCCCCCAGACCTTTCTGGTAACAAGTGTTTCTGTGTTTCTGGCACGGCAATAAACGTCTACAAAAGACCCACAGTAAACATGCATACTCTTCTGCTGCCCAGAAGGAACTTTTTATTTAGGGCAGCGAGGGGGCGTTCTGGTGCCAGCACTAGGGGTCGTACCTTGATGTCAGGAGCCTGCGATGCTGGCATCGGGACACACCAGTCTGTGTCACCCTTGTCACGGCCATGTGGGTAGACCTGAGGCACAGTGCCGAGTCAGTGGCTCTGCTCCCACCTGCCTGGGGATTAAACCTCCTGTCTGCCACCAGCCTGGGGTCATCATTGACAGTGGCAACCATCCCCTGCCATCCCCTCGTTCACAGCGGCGCCATGCTGCTGTGCCAAGAAATGCTGGAGATGGTAGTGGTTCCCCTTCCCCCTAAAAAGTGAAAATGAAGGATGTATGGCAAGTCTGGTGGGTGGTGATGGTGGGCAGGACCAATGATATATTCATAAGCTCATTATATACCGTGATCCTCTGCATAGTCACGGTCCATAATTTGCGAGATCCCATACTCGCTGTTGATTTTCCAGTGAGTTGCAGGACCTGGCATGTGCACAGAACGTACCGCGACCCCAGTCGGCTCGGCCCCTGGCCCTGCCACTCATGCCAGCAAGGACAGCCGGCCTCGCCCCTCCCATCCCCCACCGCTCGCAGGGTGTCGCCGGAGAGAAGAGACTGACCCCCAGCTGCCTACAACTCCCTTTCAGGGAGTTGTAGGGAGTGATATGGTCTNGCTGGACTCTGATGAGCAGAATCTATCAAATCAGGGCAAAAGAGTTTTGGCCCGTGGGCTGGCAGGACTCATTGACAGGGCTTTAAACTAGGTTTAAAGAGGAAAGGGAATGCAGCAGTCACTCAAGAGGACACTGAAACTGGNTTCTCAATATCCCTCTTAAACTGAGAGGTCCAGGACTTAACACAGTACTCAAGATGTGGCCT
>WEKX01018821.1:19546-56859 GCA_013390025.1 Pitta sordida
CTCTGCTAGGTTTTCCAGTGTTTGGCATCCTTCTCGGGTGTTAATTGCTTCTCTAGCAGAGAAGTCTTTCTTCATCCTTGCTTACATTAGGGAGTATATAATTTACAACCTAGCCTGCTTCCTGGCTTATCACCAGTCTTTCCCGTTATCTCTTTACATTCCCTCTCAAGGTTGAGAAAACCAATGTCTTTATAAAAATGTTTTCATTAGTTATAACCACACTAATATACTTAAACTTATGTGTTACTAACAAAGTGTTATATACTTTTACAAAATACAAAAATTGTATTTCTTGTGATCACTATGATGCATCCTGAGTGCAGCAGCGGTGGCTGTATGAACCTACCAGACTGCTGCCTCCTCCTGCCACGGTGGGGCAGGGCATGGGGTAACAGAAGCCTCCTCCTGGCATGGCAGCAGTAGTGGCAGCATGGACACATCCCACTGCTGCCCCATCACAGCACAGAGCGCTTGACCCACCACTGTCACAGCCAGCCCAGCTCCACTTTCATGGGGCACTTTCCCTGGGGCTACGTCATCACTAGCACACACCCCCTGGGCACATACTGTGCTTTGTGCTTGGCTTCTGCTGCTGTCAGTATTGCCTCCCCTGCCTGTACCCAGTAACAGTAACAGACAGACACAAGACACGCACACGCGCACAGGCAGTCCTGATTCGCAGTTCGCAGGCGCTTCCTGGAAAGGTGCTGATGGGGACAAAGGGACAAATGCTTGAGAGCACTCAGGGGTGGGCGATGCAGAGGGGGCAGCCAGCACTGATGTATCCCCACATGGGGCCCCATGTGCCCAGAGGCATGCTGCAGTGGTGTGTGTTAGACTACATAAAAGCCTTCCCTGATAGGGACCAGCCACAGAGACACACACTGGAGCAGGGAAGGGACTGCAGCATGGGACCTGGACTTATAAACACTCCTCAACTTAAAACCTCCACAACACTCATAAGGGAGTGACCTGTGGCTGTCCCCAGCGAGCAAGAGGCACCGCCTGCCTGCTCTGTGGGGGCGTGTCAGCCCTGCCCCATGGGGAGTGCTGGCACCACTCCTCAGAGAAGCAGAGGCACTGTGCATGTGTCAGCTGGGAAGCTCTGCAACTCCCTGAGGCAGATTCACGGAAAAAATTTCCACGAGTTGGTGAGGTCATGAATATGACAGCATGAATTACTGAGGTATGACTGTACTTCTAAGCTTTTGGAATCTGTTGCACTGATGCCAGGAACAAAACGATAAGCAATACAGTCATATCTCTGTATTCCCTGGTTACGGGTCTCCTGCGAGTCCTATGAATTGCCCAATCCACGAACACACGCCATGATTATGGCAATTTTGCAACACTGCAACACCTCAGAGCCTCTGGCAAAGGGCATCAGTGTCAGAGTTTTTTCCCTTTAGCTGCTGTGGCTATGATATACCTGCCAGTCCCTGAGGACAGGAAGTCCCCAGTTGCAGTCCACAGGCGCTGCACTGTGGGGGCACTTTCCCTGGGGCTATGTATATCACCAGGTGTGCTGGGCGTGCAGCTTCTAGGGACAGCACAGCGCTTGGCACTTGGCTTCCACCGCAGTTAGTACACCTTCTACCACCGGCATAGCCTTCCCTGATGGTAGCTATGGAAACAGTAACACAGACACACACATGTACAGAGGCTGCTGGTACAGGTGGATGGGTGGCCCAGGCCACCTGCCACAGTGGAAGAGGACTGTGCTCTGCCACATGTTACAGTAGAGCTCCTTGCTCCTGGCCCAGGCCGCCTGCTATGGCAGAACAGGACCGCACCATGCTGCAGGACTATACACCACCTTCGTGAATAGCTGAATAATATTTGCAGGAAAATATTCTATGAATGATTGAAGACACTAAAAAGTGAAGTATTACTGTATTTCTTGCCTTGCTTCTGATTTCCTGTCTGACTCTGAATCCTAAAATGCTCTCTCTGATGGTTTTTTCCCTAAAGATCATCTCAGTGATAACGCCTCTTGCTGAATATGCAATTCAAGCCTTCTGTGTAGCCTCATACCATCCAGAACAATTATAACAGCTTGTGAGGCTTCCTCAGACCATCAGTCCTGTATTACTCTCTGACAAGAGGCCTGATACCAACTTTCTTTCTCCCTCCTTCAACTACACTACAACTCCAGCAAGCAGGTCCATATAACGGACTTTGTCTCCAGTCAATGTTTACCTGCCCTTCATTTTAAAGGAAGAAGGAAAACCTGAGCCAGGATGCAGATGCCTCTGTTAACATAGTTCTATACAGCAACATAATCACAGAATTACAGAATCATAGAACAGTTGGGATAGGAAGGGACCTTAAAGATCATACAGTTCCAGTCTTCCTGCCATGAGTAGGGACATCTGTCACTGAAAGAGGCTGCTTAGAGATCCATCCAACCTGGCCTTAAAACATTTCCAGGGATGGGTCATCCACAACTTCTCTGTGAAAGCTGTTTGAGTGCCTCACCACTCTCATAGTAGAGAATTTTATCCTAATATGTAACCTAAACCTACTGTCTTTCAGTTTCAGCCTATATCCTGTATGTTGCCAGGGTAATCATATCTTGCATGAGTGCTCAATATTCTGAAGAGGGACAGCAACCAAGATGCACCCTGCTGGACTTTGGTGGAGGGATCTGTGATGATACCTGTCCTGAAAACACACAAAACCTAGCCAGCCAGCCAGGCCTGTTGAAGCAGACTTTGTACAGACATGCAGGCAGGCAGTAACACATGAGATGTCAAAGTGTCTCAGAAAGAAAAAGAATCCTGAGTTCTGTCCTAGGGTGATCCAAACAATTTCTGACATGAAGTGAAACAGCATCTCATTTGGCAATGGGATGGCTTGTATGAATTCTGAAAGATCTTTGCTATTCTAACATAGATCAGCAAAGCAAATGTATTTACAATAGTAAACCCCATTTCAAATGCAGAGTCCGTTCCAGTTTTGTTTGGGAACTTTTAGGGCTAGCTGCCCCAATTCTTGATAATTAGAGTAGAAGTATCAGTTTGGATTTGGCCCCAAAGAAGCCTCATTTTCCTAGCCAGCTGTATGGATGGTTTTGGATAGTATCAAGGCCCACAAAGGTCTTAAGCCTTTGTATGAAAGATAAATTATTTAGGCTAGGAACATGAGAGCAGAGACTGTTTTGAGAAGCTTCTAAAAACCTATTGGGTAAAGAGAGTTAAGTTTTGAGGCATGCTAGCTCTCAGTGTGTGGAAGGCCAACTATATCAGGATCAGGTTGGGCGGACATGTATTCAGCTTCCAGCAGAAGTTCTTACCAGAGATGTAAGACGTGAGATACCCTGAATAATTAAGGACTTTCAAAAACTCATTTGAATTACTGAGTGTTCTGTCAGCACTGGTACCTCTGTCTACAATAGTTTGTTCTCTGTTTTGCAGACTGTATGGTCAAACTTGTTCAGATAAGCCTTTAGTGGAGATGTGGGTGCCACGTACCATGACTACATCAATGGCAGATATTTCTTAGGTGCACATACAGAGTATTGATCACGTAGGTATCCTACCGTACACATGGTTCATGCAGTTAACCCTGCACAGATCTGAAGCTATGAAATTCAACTTGTGTCCCACAGCAAGTCTTCTGGCCAAACGCTGAAAATCTGCTAAGAAGAGTGTCTATGGATGGTCTGTGAACGCTAACGGAAAACAGGGAGACCACAGACCTGTTCATCCAAGCAGCTTAAAGTCACCATTACAAGCCTGTTTTTATATCTAGCTCTGGTAATATGCTTATAGTCCAGTTCAGAAGTAATCTGGAGAGAGATCTACTCCATTCTTCCTGCAGTCCTTCTGGCTGGCTGGACAGCAGAGCCAGCCCAAAAAAGGACATCTAAAGCCTGTGTGTTGAGTTTCAGAAGACTGAAACTGGGCAGGACAGCACTGGAATATGTCAGAAGTCCACCTGCCAGTCTGCCCCATGGGATCAATGCCGGACCAACTCAAATGTCCCTAGACTCCAGTCGTGGGCATACTCAGTCTGTGCAAAGAGGGGTTGTCTCACCTCTGGTTTCTCTGGAGCTGGACTGCATTCCTACTTTGCCACAAGGCCAAAACTTCTGACAAGACATCTGGCTGGCAGGCTGACATTGCAGTGTGACTGCCTTTGTGGTTTTGCCCACAGAATGGAAGCAATAACATTACCAGAGCTCTCTGAGTATTTTGGGGTAGTCACTGAACATAAAAAATAGTAAAGACAGATCATTTCCCCTTAATGGAGAAAGGAAGAGAGATTTACAATTTGTTATGATAATCATAATTCTAAATAACAAAAGATTATTTTTTTGTGAAATCAACTGTTCACCTTTAATCAAGTTTTCGCAGTACTTGGCTGCTTTCCTTGCTCTAGTAAAAATTATGACTAGTCTGTGCAGAAGTTGAGAAATACATTTAAGGCAGGACTTAGGCTCCATTTAACAGACTATTAATTGACAGATTTTAATTGACAGTTTAATTTCCAGTTCCTTCTGTATGCCCTGCATATGCCATAATTGTGTATCAAGGAGTTTTACAAGGTAATTCTTACAATATTAGCAGGTTCCCATTTGACTATTATAGGCTTAATTAAAACTCAGGACTAACTTTAGCACTTATTACTAGAAAGACAAGGTCAAACATGCTCAAAGGATAGCAGGACCAACTTGAGCTTCTGGCTTGAACCTGTTTCTCTTTCGAACAAGTGACACTTTCTTCCTTCCACCTATCCCTGTCAAGCAGAATGAATCATAGTAGCAACATCAGTTTAAGAGGAGGATTTTTGTATACACTTCTGATGTAAAATATTCCCTTGTCCCCAGATATATCCAAAGCAGTGTTCACTATCCAGAGAGGAGAGGCGACACAGCTCCTATACTCTCTGTGCTGCCTGCACCACAGACAGAATTCTTGGCCAACACAAGATACTTACGTTTTATCAAAAAACAAGTCGAAAGACTTTTACAGCTTGATACAAGGGCTCGCTGGGACGGGGCGAGGGCTTGCAGAGAAATTTACTGGGAAAATTTAAGGAAGCCTTAGCTCACAGTGAATACTATGATCTGCACATTCCGCAATTTAGTAACTTGATGTATCAGCACGATCTATTCCAGAGGCCTGTGGCCTAACCAACTGAGCCTGGTGCATTGTAGAAAACGGAAAAAATGGAAACAAACTGGCAGAGAACCAGTCTTGTCATCTGGACTATAGCCCAGTGTGCTGGAAGAACACCAAGGACCAAACTCCATGAGAGGAAGATGTGCTTTAGTTCCTGCTCAACCACCTCTAAGGACCACCAGGGTGTACTATGCAAGCGCAGAACAATTAAGGACTCATTAGCATACAAAGCGAGAGTAGGCGGTCAAGCTATGAATATGTATAGGTGATGTTGTAATCAAACTGCATATAAATAGATATATACTATAAACTCGTTACTCTCTGACAAGAGGCTTCATACCAACTTTCTCCCTCGTATAAATTGACAGGATAAAAACCACTACTGTTTCTTCGTTTGGTGTGCATGTTAGAAGGAGAAAAATTCCCCATGCACACCAGCTGGATTAAACATACCTTCTCTGCAATCTTTGCATTGTAAAGTTCTTACTCCACAAGTCTAGCAGTACTTACTGCGCCTATCGCAGAAGGAAAACTAGTTGTTCTGTTTCAGGTCTGTGGAGGCAGATAAGAATGACCACTCACCCTGTTGAAATTTTATACTTTCAATCTGTTTAGAAGAGTCTATCTTGCAGTTTCAAGAGATGCCTAGAGTTAAGAAACATGGCTTTCAGTGATTCATTTACACATGCTGGTACATACCTCGAACCTCATTTAAAAAGCAGACCCTATGGAGGTGGAGTATTTCAAATTAGTTGCCTGTCTTCTGCAGCTGAAGGACAACTCACACAGTATCACACAGTATAGATAAGGCTGGAAAGGACCTTGAAGATCATCTAGTCCAAACTATAATCCAACTAACCTATTCTCTACATCTAGATCATATCACTCAGCACCTTGTCCAGCCTCCCCTTGAACACGTCCAGGGTTGGCGACTCAACCACCTCTGTGGGCAACCCATTCCACATCCAAATCACTCTTTCAGTAAAAACCTTTTCCTAATATCAAGTCTAAACTTTCCCTGCTGAAGCTTAAGACTATGACCTCTCGTCCTGTCCCCAGAGACCAAGGGGTATTAGTAGACAGCAAACTTAACATGAGCCAGCAGTGTGCCTAGGTGGCCAAGAGGGCCAATGGCACCCTGGTCTGCATCAAGAATGGTGTGGCCAGTACGTCAAGAGAGGTTATCCTTCCACTGTATTCGGCACTGGTTAGACCACACCTCGAGTATTGCGTTCAGTTCTGGGCCCCTCCGTTCAAGAAAGATGTNGCGGGGAGGCAGGGGGGGCGGAGGGAAAAAATAAGACAAAAAATAGAGGACTTGGAAGGATTTCTAAAATTGTGAGCTCCTTTCATAAATAGAAACACAAAGAACACTCTGCAGGTCAGAGTACCAAATGTTTCAAAATTTTCAATATTTTCAAAATCTTCTCTTTATCCCTGGCAGCAGAACTAACTAAATCCTCACAGAGGAACAATAAGGAAGATTTTCAACATCTTTACTTTGGATGTCACATGGTCCATGCATTAAGAAGGAAAACAAAAGTTGGCAAAACCAGGTCATATTTTAAGTTCCAGATTTGTATTAGCTAAGCTGTTCTATCTTTAGAATACAGTCGGGCCTTGAATACCACAGTACCGTGGGTCTTGCTCCCAACCTGCACAGCCCTTCGTCAGTGTAGAGTGGCATCTCATTAATAGGCAATTTTTTTCCCAGTTGCCCTGCTCCCTCAGCTCCAGAGCCACTGCGAGGCTTTCCCAGAAGTTCTTCACGTGCTCAGAGAGTAAAGGCGATCTTGTCTGCCCCATCGGCACCTAGGGAGTCCCCGGGAATCATGACAAAAGGATCCCTGAGCCCACGCCAACTCTCAAGCAAATCCTGGGCTTTAGCTGCCACTGCTATGGGAAC
Organism: Pitta sordida; assembly: GCA_013390025.1. Classification (NCBI taxonomy): domain Eukaryota; kingdom Metazoa; phylum Chordata; class Aves; order Passeriformes; family Pittidae; genus Pitta; species Pitta sordida. The sequence goes on from WEKX01018821.1 coordinate 26,579, forward strand.
TGCAGTGGGCGGAGGAGGCACCACGGGGCTGTATGGACTTCTGAGCTCTGCCCAGCATGTACAGTCAAGCCTAAACTGAAGAAACTTTTTCCAGAAATTGAGCTTAAAAACTACGTGAACTTCAAATTTCTGCTTTCAAAAAAACCAAGCAAACAGACAAAACTTCTGCTAATGTGTCCTGTAAAAACAAAAGCTTTGTAGAAAAGGTGACAACATATGTGATTAAGCTGGAATAGGTCTGGCTTTTCAGCTGGCTGGCAGCTAGTCCCCATTGTAACATGGGNATGTGAATACTGTAACAACAGCTAGTGCAAAAGACTCATGTGAGCTGCGGCAAGCAAGTGAGGGGGACAGGGACAGGATCGGGGCGGGGGTGTGTCACAAGCCCTGTGAACGGGGCGAGGGGAAGCGGGGANGTGAAGTAGGGTTTTTTTACCTGTATGCCACACTAGGGCAGGCTGTACACGCCCGAGACTGCACACTTCCATGACCTCACAAGCTCATGTTTAAACACAGCTTGCCCTGCACTCAGCCCCCCTGCTGGCCCGGGCCCCCTGCTCGGGCAGAGGAGAGTGAGTGGCTGACTGTGCCAGCCCAGCCCATCACCATGGGAATGGCGCTGGCACAGTCAGAGACCAAGCTGGCCCCGCTGTCTCTTGTGCGCCTCTGTCGGCATGGGCAGGCGCAGCCACACCCCAGGCGCTGTGAGCAGCGAGTCCAGGCTGGCGCAGGCAGGCAGACCGGTCCACCAGCGGTCTGTGCTGTGGCTTGGGGCGCAGGGGGGAATTTCTATATTCATGACTGCCTACTTTGAATATTCATGTGTGTCAGGTCATGCATGTGCAGTCCTGAAACAGACCTCCTTAACTGCTGAAAAATCATAGCATGCAGATGTGAAGTCACTATCTGAGTGGCGTGAAGCCACTATTTGAACGGTGTGAAGTGGAAGGGGGCTGACTGTACTAAAGAATACCTCACAGGGTAATGGCTGCCTATTTCATTCTCTTGATTTCTTCAGTGTAAATGACAAAGAGGCAGTTTACTACCTAAATGTCATCTGAAATTTTCTGAACCCTGAAACTAAAAAAGTTGATTTGGGAGAATAGAAATTCTTTTCAAGAGGTATGGAAAGAGCAAGTCTGCTTTCAAAAGCATTTTAAAAATAGTGTACATTACTTGGTGCATTCTAAATGTAACACAAAGTAAATATATGAAGTCCCCCTGCCTTGAGAAATACATTAAAGTTCCCTGGATTGTATCACATTTTCTACTCCAAAATTTCTTTCTCTCTCTCAAATGCTCTGAAAGGGCACCAGTGTTAGTTACTGTTGATCAGAGAATGTAACGTGATACAAAGTATATATTATGGGTTATGTCTTAACATTCCGCTGAAAGGAAAAGGACACTTATTTTCTATCAAATCCAAATTTCTGAAGTAACACAAGACTTCTTAGACTAGTTCTGAAATGTGTTGTCCTTTTTACAATACTATTGAATTTTCATATACAGTATTAACTGAATACCTTTCTGAGAAATAAAAAAGGCTTTACAGGAATTCTTAAATATCCCAATGATATTTTTATTATTAATTTAAACAGACTTTTACATCACACAGCTTAACAGCATGATTATAAAAACTAATCACTATCCCCATTAATGTTTTTTAAATCACAGAAGAGTTCAAGAGCTGAGCAACTTACACAGAGGTGATAGCACTTAGATTTCTCTGAGATCTTGACAATACTATGTATCTCATAAACTAAATGCTTGAGAGAATCACAAATGTCATCAGGCACAGAGACCCTATTGAAGTATCCCCACTTATCTTTTCAGAGTGCCTTTTTATCACATTACTAGATAGACTTACACTTACAGGTCTGAGCTGCCCAATCTTTTCATCCCATTCTGTGCCTCTCACAACACACAGAGGAACCACAGAGGCCCTTTTTCTCAAAACTAAGTCAGATCACCAGGGATGGTCTATCAGATTGTGTAAGTATCAACATCTATATGTAAACAGAAGTCATTGGACCATCAGTAAAGGCAGTTTTTCCTTCAAAATAATAATGAACAGCTTTTGTGAGAAATGTAATGAGTCACAATGTTCAACACAATACCCCTGTGTAAGCCCTTCAGAGATTAAGCTACAACATTAATGCCTGCTACAACAGTATTTATATATAGTGAATTGGCTCCACAAACAGGAAATACGTGTTTTATTGCAAACAGTAGACTTCAGACAAACAGGTATTTAGAAGTCCAGTTTGTTATGATTTTATTTAAACAGAACATGAGTTTAATGTTTTCATGCAACATTTGCACTTAAGTCTTAAATAATCATGACAAACAGAAGTAGTCAAAGAACGCAGTAATTATAGACCTTGGTGAATATTCAAAAAATCTCAGCATCATAGGTTATACAAAGTAAAGAACATCTTAAATACTTCTTCAAAATACTGCAGCAGCTGAGACACTGTGATATGCCTAAGAAGGGCATTTATGTAATTTAGAAATCACAAGGGAACTACCCCTTTCCTTTAATTTTACAAACAAGACAAAAGCAACATTCAATGCCACACACTGATTTTTTTTTAATTATGTCTATGCAGTACCTTGAGTTTTATCCAAATAGTAAAAGTTAGACACATATATTTAGTAAACAATTAGTAAACAATTATTAAGTTTCTTCCTCGGTTACCTGGAGTAGTCATGTTATTTAAAAGTGGGCAGGTTTGGTACTTTTATACTAATGTCACCAATATTAATATTTCTTGGGATCTCTGGCAGATTCATGTTCTTTACAGCTGAAACAGCCCGAGCTGGAGCTCCTGCTAAACCAGCCTGTATATAAAGTGAGGAAAAATGTAAGTCAGGCAAAGTTGGTCACAAGAAGATTCACTAGCAATATACATAAACAACTAACTTTTCAAGTATTTCCATGGTTATACTGTTAGAAAGACCAGATGGGAATTGTGTTTGGAATGAAATGGGTTACTTGGAGGTATTAAACCAGAAAGAGAAAACAGTTCACATATTCCTTTTTATATGGTAAAACATGTAATGTCGCTTAATGGAAAAGTGTGAGGGGGAAGAACAGGAGGCTTATCCGAGCACATTCAATGTGCACGTCATAGGATAATCTTGAGGTGTTGGATCTCCAATGTGCTGTCTGCCTCTTGCCAATTCTAAAAGTTCACATTTCACAGTTAACTAACATTGGCCACAGGTTCACAATATGTAACCTCGAAGTAACAAGGTGCTAAATGTGAGTCAAATCAATGACTATACACACACGCACACACACACACATATCTAAGAGGTATTTCAAAGCGGCTTAGTCAGAGAAGAAAAGGATAAACACCTTGCATTTCTGAGTGATAAAGAGCATGCCAAGAAATTGTTTCTACAGACCACCTAGAAAAACCTGTCGTCCCACAGTATCTAATTATACACTAACATGTCTGCAGCCCCCAGGCACGCCTGAACATGACATAACAACATGGCTATGCCAAATAAAACTGTTAAATTGTACTTATTTAAGTTCTCTACTGTATGTAGTCTCTATGTAAAGCTGAAGCCTTTCTGTGTAACCACGAAAGTTCTATAACATAGAATTACTGACTTCCATTCACTTCTCCTTTAGATAGTCACTGCCAAGTTGACATACTACAGTATATATGAAATGCTAACAATTTACAGCTCAGATGTCTTAAGACAAAAATTATCTTTCCCTATTGCTTCTGAAGCATACCTCTTCAAAATCTTGTTATTTTTAAAGATTATCAGATAAAGACTAACAAGTGTTACTCTATTTGATGTTGTGAAAAAAAGACACTATTAATTTTAAGGATGGAACTGTTTCTCCTAGAAGTTTAGATTCTATATGTGTATTTAGAATTAGCTGTGTGGTTTTACTTAAGGCTTGTCAGAGAACTGTAAAAATAATTTTTGTTCCTGCAAGAAAAATAAAAGCATGGAAGATTTTGAAAATAGAGCTCTTATTTGCAGACATCATATTCCAAATTCTGTGAACAAGTAAAAAGAAAATTTTTCTTTTGATATTTTAAAAGCAGGATTAAGAATATTGAACTAAGTTGGACTCGATGATCTCTACAGTCTTTTCCAACCTCACTAATTCTGTGATTCTGTGAAATAAAATTCAAAAATAATAAAAACTCAAAAATAATAAAAATCACAATGTGATTTTCAGAACTAGTAGTTTTAGACTGTGGCCTCTTACAGGTCCAGTAAAAAGGAGCAATCCACAAGATTGCTAAGCAACATGTTAGAAACCTATAAAAAAAAAAGACTAAACTTGTAGAAATGGAAGATTGTTTATTATAAGTTTGCCAAAGACTGAAGAAATCAGTCCATTTGCAGATAAAATAATTCTGAACAAGAAATGCACCAAAACAAAAAACTTTTGAGACATTTGTGTCATATTTGATTATTGAAAAATGTTGGTAGATGGCTACTGCTCAAATGTGACCTTTTCAGATTCCTGTTTTCACTGAAATTCATTGCAATTACAGGGTAAAATTACTGAGTATACCTGGCTTCCATGATGTCGACCTAGATCACTGCACAAGAAGAGAGAGACATGATATATACTCCTCAGATATCAACTCTACTTTTTCAAGGTTATAAAAAAAATATTTTCTCCCTTTTCCTGCTTTCTTATGATAAATAAATATAAGGTCAAGTGAATGTAAAATTTCCACTTAAAATCCTATTTACTGTTCTTTCTTCTTGCTTCAAAAACATAACTCACAGTCAAAACAAAAGCAGTTAAAGTTTCTGATTTTGAACTAACCTTTGTGTATCATGTGGAAAGGCTAAAGCATCACAAGTCCCTAGATTTTAGTCACAGGAGGATTCTCAGTACCAGAAACAAAGACTAGAAAGCCATGAGTCACCTATTAAAACATTTTCCCTGCCAAATACTCCCATATGAGACATGCCAAAGTTGGGAAAAGCATGTGGGGGTAGGGGAGAAAGCCTGGGAAACTTACATCTCTAATGTAACCAAATAATATGCTCTCACTTTGGCCCTGACATAATCCAGATTTTCGGCTCTTTTAAGTCCAGACTACGTTAAACTAAAGAAGTGCAAAGAAGTACATATTTTCTCAGTTTCCTTGGTTTCCCTTACCTTCATCAAGCTTCGCAGAATCACAGAATCACAGAATACTATGAGTTGGAAGGGACCCACAAGGATCATCTAGTCCAACTCACCATCTAACTCCCGTACAGAGACCGAACGCACATCCCAGAGTGGTGAACACAAACCTAGTTCCCTCACAGGCGCACAGGCCACTTCGAGCCGGAAGGGACCCAGGACCATCCAGCCCTACACCCCCCAGCTAGACCATGTCACTAAGCTCCTCATCCAATCTTCTCTTAAACACCTCCAGGGACGGCGACTCCACCACCTCCCTGGGCAGTCCATTCCAATGAGCAATCACTCTCTCTGTGAAAAACCACTTCCTAACATTCAATCTAAACCTCCCCTGGTGTAGCTTGAGGCCATGTCCTCTCGTTCTGGCAGCTTGTATCAGGCCAGTCACTTCAGAGTATCTTTCAACTGCAATATCTTCATGAAGGGGAAAATTTGTATCTAATAGCAGTAGTATTAAAAATACAAGTATTCAAAATCTGCATCCCTGAACCTGCAATATTTTATAGAAGCAGTAGTAGATTATTTCAATTTCTTACTGTTTATTACAGAACAGTGCAGAAGGCATGAAGCTGCTCAACATTGTCTGTCCTTTTATATTTGAGAACTTGGAAATACCAATTTTAAATTAAGAGGTGAGGTTTTATTAGATAAAACAATGAACACTTTTAATCATTTAAGTTCTATATGCAGTAACTGAGGAAAAATTCTGTAAGCCAAATCAAAAGTGGGACAATGTAAACACTTATCCATAGAGAAGATTAAAATACTAATAAAAAGTAATTAATTGTACAATTTATAACTGAAACAATGGGAAATCCAAAAAATATCATATGTGATGGACATGGTCCACACAAACAGGCATGGCCAGCAATTGAAAAGAGAGAGGCCTTCTGAGTGACTAGGATGGAGATTCCTTACCTAATTTAATAGAAGTTATTTATTCTTAATGGATAAATAACAGTTTCAGTATAACTAGTCATCACTTTTACCTACCTGCAGCTATCCTCTTTATACAGACTTATAATCACTGCCTCCTGCCCCAATGGCACATTGTGGAGACAGAATTGCGAATTATTTGAAATACACCACAACTGACATGAGCATTACCTTTCCAACCCACTACACAGTCTCAACTTCCAAATAATAGGCACAGCAGAATGCTATTCAACACGCTCAATGTTAACCCTATCAAACACCATACAGTTTTTCTGAGAGCAAACAGTTCATAAAAAATGACTAATGGATAAAATAGTTGCACTCTCAAGCCTGATAACTATGCAATTCAAATGCTATTGTACCAGAACTCCTTAGCATTCCTTTTTAGCATGTCAAGTGTCCTTCCATTTATTTATAATTCCTTTTACAGGAAGTGAACTGTATTTACAAACACAAATGTACTGGAAAAAATATTCCTGGTCCTGTGTGCTTCTAAGGAGTGTTCTAGAGGTACTTAATTACAAGAGCCATCCCTGTAACATTGAACTCAACAAGCTTCACCTGTCTTTTCTATGAAATAATTCAGCAGGTAAGTTGATGAGGTGCAAAGAAAAAACTGTTTCAACTGAAAAAAAACAAAACACGTAGCAAGCTTTAAACATGCAGTGAATCGTGAATTGTCTCTCACAGTGAGCCAATGACTGACAGAAGTGAAAATACAACTTCTTAAGACATATTAATGAAATTTCTGAAATACAATACCAATTACCTACACCTGGTATTGCAATAAGCAAACACCACATTTTTGCTGCAGCTGCTTTGTACTCTCAGTGTAATTTGTTAGTGAAGGTTGTGCTTTAAAGTTGAAATGTTGCATAGTAACATGTTAGGTTTCATTATTGCAAAGAACACTTTTAAACATGTTTATGTACTTTTGAGGTGAAAAAGTAACACCATAAATGGAGAAATGGATCCATTTTATAAGACACATTCAGTAACAGAACTTCTACTTCTCTGGTGTTAGACTATCCAGTGAGAAAGTATGAGTTGTCATTAATTTACAGTCATATCTCCAGATCCGTGGGTTTGGGGTTTCATTAGGTTCCCGTGAAACATTAAATCCACAAACAGGGATGTGCCATTAATATGGCAAATTATTGCCACGAATATGGCAACTTTGAAACACTGTAACATCCTGGGGGCCCTTATGGTGGTGGGGGGCGTCAGAGTCGGAGAGGACACAAAGTCCCTGACTACATTCCACAGGTGCTGCGTTGTGGGAGTGCTTTCCCTGGGGCTATGCATATCACCGGGTGCACCAGGCACCGGGCAAACAGTCCTTGGAGACAACACAGCAATTAGCACCTGCATTCCACCGCAGTTAGCATCAGCATCACCTCTCCTGACTGTAGCCATGGAAACAGTAACACAGACATACACACGCACACAGGCTCCTGGCACCGGCAGGCTGCCAGTCTTGGCTGCCGGCCATGGGGGGAACGGGACTACGCAGTGCCGTGCGTTATTGTATAAGACTCCCCCCCCACTCCTCGGGCGGGGGAGTGGGCGGCCCAGGCTGCCTGCCACAGGGGAATGGGACAGCGCCTTGCTGTGGTACGACATACCACCTCCATGAACCACAGAATAAGAGTCACAGAGAAAATTTCTGCGAATCACTGAAGCTGTGAATGAGAAGGCACAAATGACTGAGGTATGACTGTATTTAGTTCACTGTTAATCACTATAGGAATCAATTGTCTTTGTGCTTATCATCACCCTTTCTCATAATGCCCCACTGATAACTTCATGTAAAAGTGATCCCAGCAACTTTGTTTTCTTCTTTAAAAAGAAATTCAGATCATTTGGGAAAAGAATTGCACATCAAAAATGTAAATATGCATATATAAATTAAAAAAAATATTCAAACTGTCATCTCAAATACCTCTACAGAGAGCTAGCTATCACTAAAATAAATATATAAAAATACACAGCCTAATGGAAAACAAAATAATGAAGGCCAACACTTCCCAAAATAAGCCACCCTTTTCCAGATACTTTGGAGGTACTAGGACCTCTCTGCTGCTGGTGTTTCATAGCAAAACTTCTTTTCAAACAAGTATGATTTCAAAGCAGCAGGGTTATGAAATCATGAGAGGATGCAATACATAATATAAAGGAATGATCATGTCCCCTGCTTATGAGGTTAAATAAATGAACATAATTAGAGAAAAACCAAAATGAAGTCTGCAAGTATATCGAAATGAGGCCAAACAGATAAGAAGACTTAAGACATACTCTTAGAAATTTTAAGCACTTGAATCACAAAAAGAGTAATGGATGGGAATGATTAATAATTTCTTTGTTTGTTTTTTCATTGCCAGACCCAAAAATAAAAACAGAACATGTGTGAGCAGAACATAGAAAAGGAAAAGCATTGCACAAAGAAAAAAGGAAATAAAATCAAAAGCCTGAAATTAAGCTCTCTAGTGTTACCAATGAAATAGACTATATGTTACAAGCGTTTACATATATAAGGCACAGGAAGTTCATGTGCTTGATTTTCTTCATTTGCTGTAGCATACTTCAAATTCAGATTAAAATGTTGCATACTATCAAAAACTATTTTCAGCTAATGCTTTTACAATTCAGTGCTACAAAATCCACTTATGGATTTATATTTGACAATTCTGAAAGGCATTACAGTACTTTATCCTAGCAAGATCACACAAAAAGACCAAAGCTATTCATCTGCTTAAGATTCCACCTATTTAAAATAGCTGCAGTTTGAATACATATATACTTAAAATGAAGGGAAATTAATTTTGAGGTCATTAATACTGACTGACTTTCAAAGTGTTGAGCTGATCTACATGTTTCAAACACTAAATGAGAGGTGACAATGAGTGTAAACTGAACTTCAAACATACATTTTCCTCCTCCTTTTTCTGTTCCTTGTTAAACTCATGTTCAATGAGTGCAGTCACCAATATGCCTTGGAGCAAAATCCAGTGATTCAGATTATAATGATGGCAAATGTACAACTGAAGTTGAGTACACATTATCATTTAATGCTTGATATACCTAAGGTTGGATTATCAACTCTGGTATTTCTACATGTTCTTTACAAATTGAACATAGAATTTTATTCTCTATGTACAAAACTATTGGAATTTGCTGGTTTTGAGACAGGGCGGTGTTTAATATTTCGTGCACCTGAAGCTTATTTTTAAACTTCTCTTTGCAAGCAGGTAAAAGTTCCTTAATTTCATTTGGAAATACTAAGTGTTGAAGCAAAAGAATTCATATTATTTATTTTAGATTATCAGGGACAAGATTCTCCCAATGAGGAAGCTATTTCTGTTATGTCATCACATCATAATTTTGTTATCTATGTGTTCAATTTTTATTGCGATTAATTTTCCAGGGGTTTTTTTTGGTTAATATTCACAAATTCATACTCCTTTGTCTCTTAAACAATGATAGAAAAAAAAATTGAATTGTAAAATGCAAGAAGAGAAATAAAAAAAAATACAATGTCAATGGAAAGCCAGTAAAATACACTATAGCCAATAAAAAGATGAGGGAACTACAAGAAACTAGCACAAAAAGTAGGCTACAAGGACTAGTATGGGTATTTTTACATATAATTTTTGAGTCTGGCCTACATAATTTATTGCCTTTGACATCATTTTGCTTTCCCTTTTTGTTAAAAGTACATTTTTTCTAAAAGTCAGCAGTACCTTTGTCTACCTGTCCTGTCTGGGAGACTGAAAGATAAAGGTCTGCAAGAGAGAAGAATGGAAAGAGCTAGAAAAGATCAGGAGGTTCGGAAAAAATGAGGCCCAACTTAAAAGTCTAAGTTACACGCACTTTAATACTCCAAATAGAGAAGAGGTAGCCCAGGTTTACCTACAATACTTCCAGAGGCTCTGAATAAAATCCCAATGACCCCTCTCCCAAAAAATTCCCTCCCCTTATCACAACAATCCTTTGGTTTTAGAAGGATTGACCAGAAACCCATTCACAGACAAACACTACACTGAAAGGCATGGAAATGCATTTAAGACAACATTTCTCAGGGTAAAAATAGTTTCCTTTGTAGCCCATCAAAGCAATACAAGAGCTGAATCACAAATCAAAGCTAGGGACTCCCTTATAGTGGTTTAAATAATTAAACTAGGTTGAAAGCATTAACAAATTCTTCGAGATGGTAACTTTGCTCAGATGTATGCAGATTTAGTAAATACATTCAGTCTTCTTCACTAAATTCTAACTGAAAGCCTGATTAGAAACCTAGTACATAACTATACAAACACCTGATGTCAAATAGCTAAATTCTGTATATTACTGGAAGCCAGGTGGGCACAATAAAAACTGAAATATTTTTGAAAATACACCTCAGTTATAGCTTCAATAGTTTCTTTATTTTAGCCATAAAAGAAAAGCCAATTTAACCTTAAAGTAGCTGCTTTAGGAATTAAAGAACTATGATGGAGGTCTAAATGCCAAAGAGACTAAGACGACAGTGCTTTGGCACTGGATGCACTCCGATAAACTACAGATTACATCAACAATTTCTAAACTTTAAAAATAATTATTTTTTGTGTAATTACAGGAAACTAAGAAGATCCACTAGTTTTGATTTCTTAGTGACCAGCATTCAAAATTAATTTAGTTATTACTGAATTTGATTTACATGGATTTGCTTGTGTTCAGGAAAGACATACTGGAAGATTTACAACCTTGATCAAAAACACAGAAGGAAAAGAAACAGCAATCAGGAAATTTCTGTAGGTATACAGGAAACAAATGATTAATGATTTGAGAAAACAGGTATTGTGATGCATCTCAGCATTAATAGTAACTGTTAAATTTGAAAAGAAACAGTCACTGAACAAAGTAAAGGAAAGTATTTGTGTGAGCAGACTNATAAAAAAAAACCCACAGAAGTTATTCAAATATCGTAAAAATTTATGAGAGTAACTCCAAATATTCATCTCTGTGATCAGTGTCTGATTCCGAATCGGAGGAAAAAATATTAAAATTAACATTTTGGATATCTTCAAAATCTACAACACAGTCCCTCCGGATGCATATTGCTGTGTACTGTATCATATCATATTATACCTAGTTTATTCTTGTTTTTCCAATGTTGTTGTCCTATTCTTGCATACAGTTTGGAAGTTGTGCAGAACAATTACAAGTATTAAAAAAACTTGAAGTGGTGCAAATGTAAGACTGAAGAATTAGGAGAAGAATATACATTGCACCAGAAAACAAGCTGAAGAATTCATTTCTCTTTCTACTGCAATTCAGTTAGAATTAGGAAGTTCTCTAGGTCATCTCCTAAAATGTCATATACGCCATCTGTAAGATTTCAATCTACTCAACCAACTTCAACTTCAGAAACAGTCTGCAATTCAAGCAAAGGTTTGTCTAGAAATTTGAATAATATGCTCTGAAAACATGATGATGTGCTCTTCTGTGGAATTACTCTCATCAATAAGAATTAAAGACCAACTTAGCTAATTTACTTAAATATTTAGCAGTATTTTGGTTAACAAGGCATGTCTGATGACTTTAAAGGAACAGTAATACTCTGTGTCATAGCTAAAGTAATTCTAAAATACTTTCTACGTGTCTTTTCTAAACACAAGTTCAAAAATTGTTGAACTGAAAAGGGATTCACACAACTTATGTGAGATCCCACACTCAGCCCATTATGGGCATATGCAGAATCGAATTTTCTCACTCACTAAAGACCAAAGGTTCAGATTGCCAAGACTGCAGAATTCATATTTACTTTAAAGGGTCTAAAACTAGGTTTTAAAATTCATCTAGTCCATTTCAGCCTGATTTTTTTGTGTGTGTTGCAGTATTGCTGCTGCCATTTCTTTAAGGTGCTAGAAACACACTAGCAGAGAGGAGTATGTAGTCCTCGTAGATACATTTTGTTTCTTCACCTAATTTTATTTTGCTAAAGTCAGTAGTCCAGCATAATATATACATTGGAAATAAAAAACTTTCTGCAAGAGAACTACAGAAGTATCTCAATAGCAGTGGTGAACAATGCTATTGGGTGCAAATAGCAAAAACTAACTAGCAGCAACTCTAAGAAACTATTACTTATGATGAAAGGTACAACATCCTGAAATACATTGTAAATTTTTCACATTACAAGCAAGCAACTTTTACTATGTAGTTCACCAGTGAAGGACAAAGAGCATTATATAGCATGTATTTACTACAAATTTACTTATTTGTAGTTTATTTACAGTTTAGGAACTACACAGTGCATCACACCTACCTCAGACTTCTCCAGTTTATTTTGAGCATCAATCTGAGTGACAATTTCATTCATGTTGGTCTCCAAAACCATTCCACCCATGACCATTTCAGCCAATATATTATGGACCTAAAAGAGACCAAAACAGAATTCAAAAATGCAAGATATCCTACATGCAATCTGGAGAGATGTTATTCAGACTCCTCAATACAGGAAAACATATATGCTGTACATAATCTAAACAATGTTAGCAATTAATTAAAAACCATTTGAAAACAAAACTCAAAACGTCATTTTCCTTTCTTCAGCATCTTCTTCGCTTATAGATCCATTACAAACTCACCTGCTATACCAATTCATTTATCAGTCCTAGAAGACACTTTCACATTCCTCTTTCTTTAAGTTCCTGTTTTCTATCCAATTATAAAAGTCCTAATTATCATCACCTGGAGTAATACCTCTAGGAATCAGGTTCTACAAGATTAAATAAATAAATTGCTCACAAACAGACATGTAAAAACTACTTTGGGCTACACCTGAGAAGGAAGAGAAAATGATGCTTCCTCAACCATGGATAGGAAGATCAGGCTTAGAAGTAGAATTGGCATTCCTCAGCTACACTATAAATATGGAGACTTTAGCACCTAGGACTCAAACTAATGGACCACATAAACCAGCTGGGGACATTAATGCTGTGGGTACGTTTAAATACGGTGTTAATATGGGAACTACGTATTTGAAAAATCAATACGCACCCAAAAAAGGCATTTTTTTTTTTTCCTTAACCAAGTCACTAACAATGTTTAGAAGATAGCACATCTCTTTCACTTGCGACAGTCCTGAAGTTTGGTCCAAGGTCTCTACAGGAGGTACACATTATGCATGATGGCTCCAAGAACAATTCTGTGATGTAACCTATCTGATGAAGTTTGTAAAATGTGAAAGCAAGACAAGCTGAAGAAGAAGCAAAGCTTAAGTAATAAGAACTAGATTATACGGCCCCCAGAGATCCCTTTCACTGTAAACTACTCCATGGTTCTAAGAACAAAGAACCTGAACCATAAGAATAAAAAGAGAGCCTTACTGAACACATAGATCACAGATAATAAAAGTAAAGTTGTAGTACAACTGCAACAACAGATCAAGGTAACCACTGCTTGATAACTGAAAGAATTTGATTTACATATTCAAAGTATGCATCTCACCATGGCATCAGTTCCCCTTGGTGTAAATTCAAGCTATAGATTAAGAAATAATTGATATGGGAGCATGTCAACTAATAAATACACATTAAATTAATAAATACGCATTATTTTTTCTACTGTTTTATATTTTTTGTTATTTGAGAAACCACTAATTATTTTCTTAAAGCAACAAAAAAATCTGAACTAAAAAAGCATTAAGTGTCAATGAAGTGCAAAACACACAAAATACACTTCAATATTCCAAATACATAGTACAGTGATCCCCAGTTATTCGCGGGCTGTTGGGACTGGCCCTCTTCACGCGAGTCTTGGAATCCGCGAAGATAGCGAATCTACTACATAGTCAAGTTCGCCATGCCCGTAGCCACGTCCCTTCCCATAATAAGGTCTGGAGGATGGTCCTGAGAGTGGGGCTTGTCTCAGATGTCTGGCTGTGCTCCGCCGAGGTGGGCGAGCACCGGGGAGGGGGGGCGAGCCCTGGGGCCAGCACTGGTGCAGGGCGGAGAGTGGAGCACCGAGGCTGGTGCCGGTGCGGCGAGTGAGCGCCGGGGCCGGGACTGGCACGGGAGCACCGGGGCCGGGACCGGTGTGGGGCGGGCAGGTGAGTNTAGGTGAAAGATTGAGGAGACAGTGAAAAGATCTCTTTCAATACAAAAGAGATTTGGTGGTTAAGAACATCAATTTTTCAAAATTTGAAACTGCTGTTTTGTAATTTGAGGTGTTTTTGCAAAAACTGAGAGTGCTTCCTATTTATGTTCCATGTATTCTCTAAAAGCATGAACACATTCTCTACCAAATGGGGAGAAGGAATCAAGAAAAAATCCTCCCAGGAAAATTTCGCAAACATTTTTTTGTCTTCAAACAATTCAGTTCTGGAAAGTTCAGTGTTCTGGTCAGATAATAAACTCTTGGAAGAGATCACAGTAAGCCAGGGGATATTTCAATAAGTGCCAAATACATGTGGAAAAATAAAAGTATTTTCTTACATCCTTAACTGAATGTATTCTATTGTTTTAGTTACAAAAGATTCTTCTGTTAGCTCTCTGTGACGCCTTTTCCATCAAAAAGCATTACACCCCTGGACTCAGTGTAGAAATCAGTACTGGACAGAAACTTCTCCTCCTCCTCTGGAAAATGTCTTGCTCCAGCTATAGCAAGTTTGTTTGCTTGTAGTACAGAAATGATCTATAAAAGAGAACCCAAATTCTCTCCTGGACAAACTACACCCTCCAGCATCCCAAATCTTCCTCTGCTATAGCACATTAGAAACACTATCTCGTTCCCATCTATATTCTATTATCCAAATTAGTTTCTAATAGTTTCTCTTCTTGAGTAAGCTTCTCTCTTGGCTCCAGTTTACTGTAAGCCACCAGTGGGTCCTGTACAACGATAAAGGACTGAAGAGGGTAAATATTTCTTTATAGAAATACCACATAAAATGCTATTAAAGAGGCAACAACTCCTTAAGAGTGGAGATCACATCACGTTAGTCACAAATGCACAACTAATGCTGCTGTAGAGCTGGTAGCAGCCTTGCATTTCAACAGAAGTTCAGCTCTCTATATTGTATTCTTTTGTTGATCTATGTTCAAGTTAAAAATCACTGCTCTGATTAATGTGATTTTCAAAACGTTTTTAACTCAAATTTTCACTGATCTTTTGCTGTGGAATTGGATTACTTTCACTAAAGTATTTAACTAGCATTTAAGGCTCAAATTTCCCAAGAGTTTTAAAAATTCTAGGCTAAACATTTTATAGGATTCTCAGGCAGATTTTTAGTAGACATTTTAGTAGAAATTTTTAGCATATCAAATGAAATGGTTAAAATTTTTCCATTCGATAAATAATTATCAAGAAGAAAATACCATCTGAAGAAATCTAACATTTTGAAATGTCTAAGTTCTCTACATTTTATTAGAAATATTTTTCTTCTATAATCTGTAAAAGATTACTTATACTAAGAAATAGTCCTGAATGAAACATGATACTCCAAACAAAAGGCTGGAATACATGTCAGCCAAAATATTCTTCATCTGAAGACCCAACTCTTCCTCACAACAACGACAGCAGTATTTTTGTTCTTTAGGCTCACAAGCCAATATATAAACCACACATAAATTGTTTTGTACTTTAATTTGCCACTTTGGAAATATTCAACACATTTCAGCCAGACTAGAAATCCAAATGTCTTTTAATGATCAAGGTGTCAGTTCAAACATTTACTAAAGATCATTTGCCTTTCTCTGTCTGGTCAAGGTGCAAGTGTTTCTTAAAAAAACCACTCCTGATTTTGAAACAGAGTCAGTTAGAAATGGTTATTTCAGACAGTTGACTTGGTACTATTTTTAGTCTACTTTTTCCATCTTACTTTCCTTTGACATCATTTTCTGATGCAAAAAGATGCTCACAGATAGGGAAAGGTGACTGCACTGCAAGCAAGGGTAGGCACAAAACGCAACTGAAGGAATAAATTGTGTATATTCTAGTCTCGATATTTTAGCTATTACACAAAATTACTTCAAAGTCTTTTTAAATGAAAGATTACTACAGTAATACAATTTCTCAAAACCAGTTTAATAGATAAAACACTTATTCCTTACATCTGGAAAAATTCAAACACGATTGTTTATAAATACAGTTATACCTCCTCCATCGCGAGGAAAGGGACAGGCGACAGCCCCCGCGAAACATTATTCTCGCAAAGAACGGCAGGTGGTTAATATGCATGCAGGCCACGCCCATTGCCCCACCCCCCGGAACTCCGCAGGGCTCCGGGGCGCACTTTTTTGCTTCTCNCTCGGTGGAGCAGAGGCAGCACGCATGCGCGAATGGCATAAATTCGCAAATGGTGGAATCAAAACTGCGATAAATTCACATCGCAAATGCGCGAGGTCGTGAAGGAGAAGTCGCGATACAGAGAGGATTCACTGTATTGGAAAAAAACAGTCTGAGATTTGGAACAGAAAGGTCTCCAATGACATAATGATACCATATGAAAGGCAACTGTCAATCTTAACTGGAAAACCTTGTACCAGCTTCAGGTCTGAGTTATGTAACACCTAACTGTAAACAAAATAGAATATATTATTTCTTGAAACTAATCCTGATCTAAGAATATTTGGACATTTTGGATTTTACAATTATATGTGCAATATTATTATGCAGATCTCCCACATCATTTTATTATTTCTCAGAACGACACGTTCCACTGCAATTTTCAAGTAATAAAAATAATACTTTAGCAGAAATGGTCTAGATTTCACTGACAATTAAAGCATATAATCATTAAGGTTGGAAAAGACTTCCAAGATCACAGAATCCAACTTTTGACCAAACACCTCCCTGTCAACTAAACCATAGCACTAAGTGCCATGTCCAGCTGTTTCTTGAACACTTGCAAAGACAGTGTCTCCACCACTTCCTTGGGCATTCCAGTACTTGACATTCTTTTGATGCAAGAGAAGGCATTTTCCTGTTTTTTTTTTTTCATATTTTTACCTTCAGTATTTTGGTGGGGTTTTTGATTATTTAAAACTAAAAGCACTAATGTATTTTGATTAAAAGCCTTTCTGTGCCTCAAACTGCAGGGAAAATATTTTGATACAAGCAGATTTGGATCTCAGAGGAAAGAATATTCCATTTTCAGGTGGCTACAGTTACTAATGCATCTTCAAGCCTCAGAACGTCATTGTATTCTCTCAGTACCCTATTACTGAGTCATCAGCATTCCATTATAGTTCTGTATCTCTTTGTATTACTGGATGTTGCAGTTGATAAAAAGTTTGGGAACCCAAGAAGGCCTTTGTGTCCAGCATAAGGGTACCTTGCATTCACTATAGAGCATTTTTGTGTTTTACCTCTTACATTGATATAAAATTTACATTTTAACCTTGCAGCTGTGATACTATTTAATTCTTTTAGTACAATACAATACAGGTTTATAGAAAAGTTTTTTTAAAATGCTTGCTTGAATAATTATAATAACTAATTAGAATATGCCAAGAAATGTAGTAAAATTATAATAACCAATAGACTATAGAAATGAAATATAACCTGTTAACAAGTGTATAAAAATCCTGTCATTTCCCATGAAGGGGGGCAAGTTTTTGGAGGCATATCCCCCTCATCCCTTTGTCCAAATGAAGAAATACCTCTATTCAAAGACACGTATAAGTTCTTGAGCAGTTTTTCTTAACTGGCTTTTTGGCATCACTTTCACGAAGAAATTCTTCCTGATGTTCAGCCTGAACCTCCCCTGGAATAGTCTGAAGGCATTTCCTCTTGTCCTGTTGCTTCTTGCCTGGGAGGAGAGGCCAACCTTCACCTTGCTATAACTTCCTTTCAAGTACAGTCAGCTCTCTCCACTTTGCACCTCCCAGACAGTGGCTTCACCTCTTCGCAGCATGGTATTTCTGCGATTGGGGAGGTCCATTTCACAACTGTGCACACACGACCTAACATGCATGAATATTCAAAGTAGGCGCTCATTAATATGCAAATCCTGCCCCCCAAGCCACTGCACAGACCACTGCAACACCAGTCTGCTGGCCCAGGCTCGGTGTTCAGAGCACCCGGGCATGGCTGCGCCTGCCTATGCTGGCCTGGACTCGCTGCTCAGAGTGCCTGGACATGGCTGTGTGCATCCATGTCAGCCCAGACTCACTGCTCAGACCACCCAGGCGCAGCTGCTCCTGGCTGCATCGTGCTGGTAGTGCCGCAAAAGAGACAGTGAGGACAGCTTGGCCACTGATTGTGCCAGCACCATTCCCACAGTGATGGGCTGGCCAGGAACACTCAGTCGCTCACTCTCTTCTGCCCGAGTGGGGGGGCAGGGGAACCCAGTCAGCAGGGGGTCCAAGAGCGGCGCAAGCTGTGTTTAAACATGAGCCCGTGAGGTCCCAGAGGCTCACAGTCCTGGGGCTATATGCCCTGTCCCAGTGTGTCCAATGGGCCAGGCAGTGGGGCATTGGGGTAAAAAAAACAACTTCAAATTCTTGCTTGCAAAAAAACCAACAAAACAAACCTCCTGCTAGAATTAACAATGCTTTGTGGGAAAGCTGAGGTTACAAAATGGATGATTAATCACAGAATATTCTGAGTTGGAAGGTTGGAAGGGACCCACAAGGATCATCGAGTCCAACTCTTAAATGACACACTGCCTTCCCTGGCAGGAATCGAACCCCCAGTCTCTCACATGAGAGGCAGAGACACTCACTGTTGTACTAAAGCTGCAATGCATATGTCTTTTACAGATGCAAATTGGCCAAGGGGTGTGGAAAACTTGTATATAACAGACGGAGGAGCACAATCCCTCGGGCAGCACTGCCTACTCCATAGGGTGGGGTACTCCTCAGTCATCCCCATATTCAGATGTAGCCAGGACTGATTGTAAAAAAGTTTTAAATAAGGAAACCCCTGTTGTGCTCCCTCCCGTTCTTTTGCCTCCCTTGCCCCTGCCCCACCATGCTGAAATGAGCTGAGAGGCACTGGCACACGCCTACCCTGCTGCTGTCCCCAGTTCGCATCCCATGTTACCATGGTGGCTAGCTGCAAGCCGGCTGTAAAACGCAGGCACATTCCAGGTGAATGGGCTATTTGACACCTTTTCTACTTTTCTGGAAAAAGTTTGTTCACTCTAGGTTTGACTCTACCTAAATACGTAAGTTTACTGCTGGAGTCAAACATGGGTTTAAACTCTGCTAGTCTGGCCCCTGCAGGGTGCATCCTGGAGCCTGAAAAATTCCTGGAGAATGCAGCATGCCCTCAGCAACTCTCCTCAGCACTGGGATGCTGCTCTGCCAGTGTGCCATCAGCAGCATTACCATAGTGACAAGGCAGCCACCTAAGCTGCTGCTCTTGCATGTTTAAGAGCCAGCAGAGCTATGCACAGCCAGTCCCAGCTGCCACTGTGCCATGCCAGGCATGTCCTGTGGAAGGGAACATGCCGGTCAGGGCTCAGAAGTACATACAGCCCTGCAGTGCCTCCTCCGCCCGCTGCAGCTGCCGCAGAGGTGGTGGCCAAAGCCCAGAACCAACCACAGGGGTGGCATGGGCTCAGGGACCCCATCGTCATGATTCCTGAGGACTCCCCAGGCGGGAATGGGGCAGAGGAGACCCGCTTCACTCCTCTGGCCCCTCACATCACGCGAGGAGCTTCCAGGAACACCTTGCAGCTGCTCTGGAGCTGAGGGGGTGGGGTGACCGGGGGCAAATTTGCATATTAATGAGCTGCTACTCTACGTTGACGGAGGGCTGCGCAAGGAGGCAACAAGACTCGCGGTACCGTGGAATTTGAGAGCCGACTGTAGTTGTAGAGAGCAACAACATTTCCCCTGTGCCTCTTTTTCTCCAGGCTAAACACCCCACCTTCCTCAGCTGCTCCCCATAAGGCTTACTCTCCAAGACCCTTCACCGGCCATGTTGCCCTTCTCTGTAAAGTAGAATCACTGCAGGATTTAATACTAAGTATCAGTTGAACATAACATTTTACTTAACAAAAATATAATAGGAGGTCATCACAGTACCTTGTCTACATGGAAAATTAAATCCAGTTCACAGACATTTTCAAAACATTTGTCTAGTGTTTCCACAAATACCTGCAAAGAGGAAAAAAGAAATACAGAGGTCAAGCTTTATAAAAAATTCAGTAGTTCCATTAGGTGTGATGTTTGAGAAAAGCCAACACAGAAATTAAATATGGGCCAGACTCTAAAGCATTAAAGACATCCACAGAAATTATGTTGTTAACATTACTATGTCAACAGTATGTTATCTATTTAGCAGTCACAACCATATGCACAAACCCCCCTTATGTTAATACTTTACTAAGTCACTTCTTCAAAAAACAGTAACATCATCTATGACTCCATTTTCTCAGCTGTAATTCAAAGTATCACTTCCCCTTTCATTAGAACCAAATTATCAAGCAAAAAAAACCCAACCCCCCCCCCCCAAACAAAAAATCAAACAGCTTCTTCCGTTACTGTTACTATTTTCACCAATTGTTACATTGCCGGCATCTCCCCGTTAACCAGACTACTGTTAAGGCATATGCAATACAAACTCTTATCACCATGCAAGTTTGTCAACATTACTGCTTCCAGCAGTAAGGCAGCTTCTGCTTGATTTAGACCCACTGAATTCAGGATAGACCAAGGAAAAAGGCAGCTGCCTTAACACCACAATTGCTGATCCTGTGAGGTGTACCACCACACAAATACAGAAAAGTCCAGCAGCTTGTCCCCAGGCAAATAACCCCTCTTGAATCTAGACTATAAGAGCACAGAGCAGAACAATCCAAGCAGTTGCTGAGCTCCAGTCACTGATGTTTCCTGCCAGATATGGACTGTACACTACCTTACTCTACAACAGATTCCTTGCTATTTGCCTGTTTTGGTACAACAAGAGCACCACAGTCCCCAGTTAGGCTAGATAAAATGATGATTGTACTTGAACTCCTTAAGACTCCAAATGCCAATCATGGTGTGCTTGTGTTATAGTGAGTACTGACAGAGATTCCAGTCTTAGAGAGGTACAAGCACAGTTACCTTTATGCAAGGAATAACTCCTATAGACATAGATGTGTTAATTGTCTCCATGTTAAACATATGATTGAGCTTGAGAGCTTAGCAACTTCAAAGTTAAAAAGAATTTCTGTAAGAATTTACTGATCATTTCTTAATGACGAGTAAGAAACTTGGAAAATTTAATCCCAGCTTCATCTGTTTCAGGGCAATTTTGCCACAATATGCATTTAATATTTATTGGTACTGTAGCAGTGGTTTGGGTTTTTTTTTTTCCAATGCTGAACTCAAATCATAAAGCAGCAATGTGGAAGATAAACAACTGATTTTGATTCTTTATGCAACATGACTTATTAATCTTATCTTGGCATTTGAGAGGAACAAGACTTCAAACTGCCTAAGTCCAGAGAAATAGGAATGAGAAGTCAGGTTCTGATAGAGATCACTGATTTGTTTAGGTAGGAAATTATCTTTACAATCAGTAAGTCAAACAGTTAATCCAGCACTGCCAAATTCAGCTCTAAACAACATCCCTAAGCACCCCATTTAGATGTTTTTTTAACATTTCCAGGGACAGCGACTCCGCCACTTTTCTGGGCAGCCCATTCCAATGCCTGATAACTGCTTCAGTGATGAAATTTTTCCTAATACCCAATCTAAACCACTCCTAGCACATCTGCTCCTTCTTGTCCTATCACTCCTTCGTTGGGAGAAGAGACCAATACTTTTCTATAACCACCTTTCAGGTAGTTGTAGAGAGTAATAAGGTCCCCTCAAACCTCCTTCTTTCCAGGCTAAACACCACCAGCTTGCTCAGACACTTCCCATAAGACTTGTGGTCCAGACACTTCGTCAGCTCCACTGCCTTCCTCTGGACATGCTCCAGCACCTCAATGTCTTTCTTGTAGCGAGGAGGAGCCAAAAGTGGACACAGGATTCAAAGTGTGGCCTCACCAGTGCTGAGTACAGGGAGACAATCACTGGCCTCACTATTGCTGACCCAAACCAGGATGTCATTGGCCTTCTTGGCCACCTGGGCACACTGCTGGCTCACCTTCAGTTGCAGTCAACCAGCACTCCCAGGTCCTTTTCTGCTGGGCAGCTTTCCAGCCACCCTTCCCCAAGTCTGTTGTGCTGCAGGAGAACATTGTGCTCCAATCCTGGTACATGGTTTTGTTAAATCTCATACAATCAGCCTCAGTCCATTGATCCAGCCTCTCCAGATTCCTCTGTGAAGCCTTCCTACCCTCCAGCAGACCAACATGTATGCCCAACTCAGGGTCATCTGCAATCTGGCTGAGGGGGCACTCAATTCCCTCATCTACACCACTGATAAAGATGTTAAACTGGACTAGCCCCAACACTGAGCCCTGAGGAACACCACTTGTGACCAGATACTGGCTGGATGTATCTCCATTCATCACCACTCTTCATGGATAAAGGCCTGCTTCTACAGATATGTAGGTATTTACGTCTCCAGACTCAATGAAACAGGACTATTTGACATCTGCCCCAGCTGTCTACCTTGCATATTAACATATGAATCCATGAACCTAGGTCCTCCTTATACTGCAGAAGATGAGGATCATACCCTACTGTTAATATTACTACAGTAATCCCTCGCTATTTTGCACTTCATTATCTGCATTATTATATTTCATTATTCGTTATCACAGGGTTTTTTTCCCTGCTTTACCAGCTTGTCCCAGACTAGAACAATATATTCCAGGGAAGATGTGAACCTTCCTGGAGTGCAAAGGAAAAAACCCTCCTTATCTACTTCAATACTTTATCCACCTTTTTTTAGAATCAAAGCGCCTTTCAGCCAAAAAATGTAGAAAAAGGCAGGAACAATTATACACATATATATATATATAAAAAGAAAAAGACTAAGAACAAACAGTAACATAATGGTAACAAGGAGAAAAGGAAAAAAGCCAAGAAGAACACTCATCCCCAACCCTGCACAGCCATCAGGGGGCAAATGGCCCATCAAGACCCCGTAGCTCTCCAGCCAAAAGACAAAAGGAGTCCTCCTCAATCTCCGCCCAACCATCTTTGTTGAGGAATTCTGCCTTTTGTTTAGTTGGTTTAACATCTCCCTTCCTCAGAGTTTGACAACAGCATTGTGATGGTTGGATGATGTACTTGGTGGCATGACTTAGATATTAGGGTAGTGTGTTATAGGTAGGATGGTGTGTTGGTAGCAGGATGGCAACAGGTTAGGTAACAGGTTTGGCTAGGTTAGGTAATAGGTGATAGGTTGGACTTAATGATCTCTATCTTTTCCAACCTTACTGATTCTGTGATTCTGTGATTACCAAAAAATTAAATCTAACTCATGTTTACCCTACTTACGGCTACTTTGCGGATTCCACTTATCACAGCATGTTCCCGGACCCGACCCCTGCGATATTCGAGGGATTACTGTATTACCAACATACATTTTAAACTTATAGATCTAACTGATGTTCCATGCATTTATAACAATAACCCACTCTTTAATGTCAAAATACAAATCCATAACTTAAACTAGGAACATAGGGCATATACAGAGGCAGATTCATAACAATAAATTTGCTGAAAAGTTAACTAAGTAAATGAATATGCTTCTGTTAAATTCTACTGAAGCTAAGCAAAGCAGAATTTTTTTTTCTTCAAGTAGTTGTTAATTCGCTGTGGTAGTAACAATCTTCTATAGAGATGTGAGCAAACAATAAAACTTGTGTGTTAAGCAGAACAACTACATGTTTGACAACCACGTGCAGCAAGACAAATGACCAAAAATGTTCTCTTACTTTCTTTGCAGCTTAGGAGAATGCAGTTACAAGGACACTGCTGTTTGATATTAGCTGCAAGAAGAAGATGGGAAATGGAGTGTAAATGTAACCTTTGTCCAACGGTTTTAGTTACAAGAGCTAGCAGTTTGACAATAGTTTTGACACTGTATTTATCATATATATATATCACCAACTTTGCACATAAATTCACATACTCTGACCTTGACACCTGTCTAGTTCCTTGGAATACAAAGAAATACACTAAAACCAAAACCAACTCAAAAATCTTTTTAGAAGTCCCCTCACCAGATACATGTATTAAGCACCAGCATGTATGTCCATGCACCAACAACACAGAAGTTCTATTTTTGTGATCTTCTTCCAGTAACTAGGACTTCTACAACAAAACTTGATTCACAGCTGCAATGGCGACTTTGAAACCTCTACCAATTACAGTAATCCACCAGTACTTTGGAGATTACTGATCACAGTTTCAGATCTTTGCGGGATTTTTCCACGAAGATGCCTTGACTCTTCGCAGCATTTCCCCATCTGTGCATGCCCAGAGTGTGGGGGGCAAGACGGGCATGACCCGCAGGGTAGCTCACTTGGGCACTGCCTAGAGTCTCTACTTTGTGAGTCTTGTAAAGGTCACATGGTGTCAATGCTTTATGATGGCCACTTGCTGCAGGGCTGCGGTAGATCTTCCTCCGCCAGGCATAGGCCTGTGGGAGCTGCCACTGCTGCCTGTCCCAGGTCCAGGTCCCACTGCCCATAGCAAAGGGTTGCAAGGAGCAATCTCCCATGTCGATAAAATGGGGGTAGAAACCTCAGCACCCTGGCGGGCAGTGGCAGCAGCCCATGGCAACCCCTCACCCCCTATCTTGTGGCAGTTAGGGTGTTGCATGCCACCCCTCAAGGTGGGAGGGGTGGGGAGGGCAGCAGGGCTGCAAGTGACAGCTGTACCCACCCTTCCCCCTCCCCCTGTAGGAGGGGTTGCCACTGCCACCGCCAGCACGTGGTCCACTGCTGCTCACAGTGGGGCAAGGAGGACAGGGAAGGCGGCGGGGCTGCGAGCAGTGGCAGCGTGTACAGCCTGCCCAGCTCCTGCCCTTTGGAGCTGCCAGCTCGCTTTTTCTTCTGGCTCAGCTTCCTTACAAAGAGCCCAGAGCCATAGTGGGGCTGCCTGGCCTTGCTTGTGGGCAGAGGCATCATCCGGGCTGGCTTGTAAATGGAGTAGCATCACCACACCTGCACCGCTCCTCATTCCAGAGGGGATGGCAGTGCTTCCCCTGCCCCATAGACGCTACGAATCCAGTGGCATGACCATGGAGCCCCACTAGCTGGTTGGGGGGGGGGGCACATGGGGCTGCACAAGCAGCAGAGGCGGCGGACTGGACTCAGCAAGCTGTGGACAGGGCACACAGGGCCCCATGAAGCCCAGAGGGGCTGAGCACATGGCCACCTACGCTGCCACCACAGCAAAAGCGGCGGCATGGCCGCAGGGAAGCCCAAAGACTCCCCGGGGACTCCCCAGGCAGGGAGGGGTCAGAAAAGGTTCCCTTCACTCCTCTGTGCCATCAGAGGGTGTGGGGATGTGCCAGGAATGCCTCCAGTGCTCTGGGGTTGAGGAAGGCAAGGATATGGGCATGGCTTATTTGCATATTCATGAGCTGCCTATCATTATGGATTATGGGTTTCGCGGGCCTTGACCAGACCCTAACCCCTGTGAAATTCAAGGGATTACTGTACATGGCAACACCACCACACACTGAATGAACTTGTAGATCTGATTGCAATGCGTGACCACTAACATGCAACAAAACATTTTTTCTTCTAAGAGAGGAAACCAGTTGGCACTATTTATTCTTTAGAGAGATTAAACAGATCCAGTGGCTAAGGATTTCTCAGGAAACCTTAGGAAACTCCCTCAATCTCCCATTCATGACAGAGAGCCCAATCAGAGTAATGTCAGTAGGGTCAACTTTTATACCGGTTATGATTAACCGGTCTTTTAAAGCGTCAGCCTGCAAGGTAAACTAGATTTGTTTATGCAAACATCTTTGGCCTTCTTTTAAGATGTCTTCAATAACCAAAATAGTAAATAAAACTAGAGGCATTCTCATCATTTTAGTTTGACTCTTAGTAGAGTCAAATTAATTGCATGCTGTGGCAAGCAAGTACTTCAGTAAGCACTTCAGATGCTGCAGACTTGTACATCAATAACCAGAACACAAAATACATCAGTTGTTTCGGGACACACACACCCTCCATATACATGAGTTCAGATGCAGTGTTACTGGAGGGCAACATAAATAAATAAATCAAGTAGCAGTAAAATAAGGATGCATGCACAATGAATCATTAACTCCCCCTTGTGCTTTATTTTTGAAATTATAACCTTCTATAGTTTAAAGAAAAACCAATGTACATCTTCATGTAAGTAAATGGGAGAAAAAGGAGAATAAAGGGAAGTCCTGCACCAACAAAACACTAAATCGTTATTGGATATATACAAGTGAAGACCTCTCTCTATTTAGCAATATGTCAAAATGCAAAACACCACCTGAACAACAAAGGAGTCATTTTAAAAACAAGACAAAAAAGGAATTAAAAAAAAAGCAAATACTGGAAAGATAACAAGGCAAGCAGAAAAATCAGAATAAAAAATCAGGATAAAAGCATCTCTGGTCAGGATGCTTTCTCTTTACTAACCGAGAAAAACATCTTACATGAACTCTACTTCAGTATATAGAACTTTTCAAGGAAGACTGATCTCACAGGTTGCTGCTTTCTGCGTCATGTCTTCAAAATACAGCAATGGACCAAGGCACTGAAAAATTTTTACAGCTGACATAGGCTTTTAGGTCCATAAGACAGTTAGGTATTACTGTAAATGTCCTTCAATTTTTCTTCATAGCAGTCTACAACTAGTTCTATTTTCTGCTATATTTTATTTACATGCACTAAAACCTTACACTTCATGAGCTGACACAAAAGAGTCTGAAATAACTCATGACATAATTTACACTGACTCCAAAAAACTGCGAAGACAGATGCTGACCTATGTCCCAACACAATTAAGCAAAACCTGAGAAATGTGTGTTTATATTAAAAAATAAATGGACAAAAATTAACAGTATGAATTTGTCTTGTGTGTTCAAATAGATATCTAAGTTGTTAGATATCTAAGTATCAAACCTGAGGCAGTCTATGACTTGTAATACATACAGCATCCTCATTAAGCCTGAGCCAAGAAGACTTATCTTTGAAGCAGTTCTGACCTAAAAGGTGATTTAAGTGACCTTTACAGAAGTATCTTAAGTATTGCAACAAAAAATTTAATGCTGAAAAGAACTGCAGACTGCCATATGTAATCTAAGTTGCTATGGATTTATTCCATATACAAGACAGAAAACTCAAGTGTTATACTGAATTCTAGGTTCATTCGTCCAGTTTACTTTCCATCACAAACTGGTCCTCTACATATCTGTTTATTTAAACTATTCATTACATGTATGATTCATATCAAAGTCCATATGTCTTACCTGTGTTGTCTCTGAACCACAGTAAACAAAGATGTAACAAAATGTTTCAACACTTCTCGGCAAAAAAATAGACAAAGCTTATTTGCTTGAGTGGATATGTATGAGTATATGCCGCCAGTCTGCATAGCATGTGAGATTGGGATGCAATAATAAACTTTCTGAGGGCGATTTTCCAGTGTAAGATATGTTTAATTCTGATTGATATTGATAAGAGGATTAAACAGAATCCTTCTTGTGAGCCAGACTGAAAATTGAAAATGTTTAATTAATCTCTGTATACTTTATACTATAATCAAACGGTTGAATTAGAATGATTTAGAGAAATTGGAATACTGAACAGTTGCAGGTTCTGTGGTGAGACTGTATGATTCATAAACCAAATCCTACAAGTAGAAATAGCATTTTTATTATTTCCTGTTCCTTCAAGGAATTCCAGTCGGCCCTCTTCCACTTCACACCTTCCATATTGCAGCTTCACATCTTAGCGGCATGATTTTTGAGCAATTAAGGAGGCCCCTTTTAGCAACTGCGCATGCGCGACCTGGCACACATGAATATTCAATTAGGGAGTCATGAATATGCAAATGAACATGCACAGCCACTGCAGCTCCACTCCCAGTGGAGTGGGCGCGGCAGCGGCTCTGCAGCTCCTGCCCAGCCAGGGCGGCAGTGGCAAGAGAGGAGGCATCATGCAGTTATGAAAGATTTACACACTCTCAGCTTAGACATGCCCCCTGAGACTTTCTCGAATGACTCTCTGAGACATACTCATCTACCCTGAGTATGGAGAGACCAGGTCTACCCACCTGGAGAGACACCAGGACAGCGGCGTGGGTGGCCCCCCCTCACCAGTGTTGCCAGCCAAGTGGAAAAGGGATTTTTCCCTGTCTTGGGGTTGGCCGTGGGTGCTGGGAAACACCAACACAAACACTGACACACAGCAGGGCAGTGCCGAAACAGCACCGGAGTGCCGGGGGGGTGTATAAGGGTGCGGGGGAAATCTGCATATTAATGAGCTGCCAATCAACGCGGAAGGCGGGCTTCGCACACAGGGCGGAAGACGCGCACTACTGTGTTATAGGAGATCTGACTGTATATTGGCACGTCATTAAACACTGGGGCATTTATGTAAAAAACGTGCAATATAAAGACTAGCAGATTAAAATCTATCAAGGTATTTTTGGCACAGGAAGCAACACAATTTAGAGAAAACTTAAATTCTTCCTAATTCAAAGAGCTGAAGCTCAAGCTATTTGTTTCAATACCTGAAAGTACAATTTAGGTGACACTGTGTATATAGAAACATGCTTCTTTTCTCTGTTCATAGATATTTTAGCACTTCCAAATAAGAACAGACACCATGCAACTCTGTACAGCAAACTGCTAGGAACAAGTGTGGCCACTGAGTACCTTAGTTGGTAACTTTGCACTGTTCGGATATTGCAGAATGTTTTTATGATCAAAGATGATACAAGAATCCAGAAAACGAGCTTCTTTTCCCACTACCACACAGGCACTCTTTGGGACCTACTGCCCAGAAGGACAACACCGGAAAGCTGTTCTGAACAGTAACAGGTGACTGTGAGAAGCTATTCCTCTCCAAGAAAGGTCTGCAGGGAATTGTGAGGACTTAGATGTTTATAGTGAAATAATCAATAGACATATGCCCATGTCCCAGAATACCACAGATCTTTACATAATAAATCAATTCTCTTGATGGGCAAGCTTTTGAAAGGTTTAACAGCAAGTGAATCATACATATATATAACTATTACTTTAAAAAGTAACGGCACACACCACTTCATGGTGTGAAACTATTTTTTGCCACATCTGAGTATACCAATGATCATCAGTGAAAATTTTAAGTTGAAAAATAACTATGTTAGTCACAAATCTCTTCACCTAAGAATGTTTTATTTCCAGACATGATTTCTACAACTGAGTTGATACAGACACACTTCAGATTTAAATCATACATGGGAACCTTCCAGAAGACATTGTAGTTGAGAAATCAGTGATGTTGAACAGGCCCTGTCTACTCTATTGGGTATGAGTAATCTGAACATTACATATTACTGTGATCTATAACCTACAATGTCCTTCAGAAGGATGAACTGTAGGTTGCAGAAGCATGTATTGATCCTGACCAAGAAACTGTTGCATGTTTAGGAGTTAGTGGCCCACATAACAAAACCTGTATAGGCACAGGACTGTGCCATGCTGCAGAACTTCCTTGGCCAAGGGATAAAGTCAGCCGGTTCACTGTAATAGAGGAGCCTGCAGGCAGCTCTCACTTGGTGCCAGTGGACATGTCACCTGCATGGCCTCACCTGGATCTCAAAGTGCAGCAAGAAGTTTTCTTGAGAATATCCTTTTGTCCTGGGTCAATTAAGATGAAGCAGGAATTAAATTTAGAAATACTTGAATTATATATAGAGAGAGAAAGAAATAAGAACTTTACTGGGAGAAAGGGGAAAAAAAAATTTAATATGACAAATACATATATATATATGTTTGAACAATAATAGTATATTAAAAGAAAGACCAAACTCACACTGGAACAATGACAACTATAAACAAGCGGCAAAATAAAGAAGCACAACGGGGTGCCTAGCTCAAGGGAAAACCAGGGCACCTCCAGGAATCCCGGGGCAGGGGAATAGGGTTCAGGGTAGTCAAATCAGTGGAGTAAACAGCCAGTGGTCCTTTCCTGAAATGTCCAAGGGACTGCAGGGAGATCCAACAACCAGCAGGAGAGAAGCTGCGCTGAGATGAGAAGTCAAAGGTCCATGTGGTCCCGGGCGAAATGGCAGAGGTGAAAAAA
>WEKX01018822.1:14086-29015 GCA_013390025.1 Pitta sordida
CTCGGGGCAGGGAAACAAAGCCAGTCAGCAGACAAACCCACAAAGATGTTGGTAGAAATCTGAATCCAGATCTGAACATCCTCTCCTCCTCAGCAGCCAGGCAGGAAGACACAGGGAAACAGCAACTGAGGCAGGGGAAGCAGGAATCCGAGGCAAAGGCAGGAACTCCAGCCTTCAGCAGTCTTCCAGCAGCAAGCTCTCAGAATGACCGAAGGAAGGAAAAAATGGGAGGGCTGCAGGTGTGCAACAGTATTGAAAGGCTCTCTTCCCAGCATTCTGAAAGGCAAAAACCAGGGAAATGAGGTTTTTAGGGAATTGAAGTCCCACTCTGTTCAATGGCTTACTTGTCCCCTTTTTAGGGGACAGTCAGTCTGCCTACAACTCCCAGAATTCTCATGGCCAGTCCCTGGTAGGACAACTCTTGTTTTTCTGGAAGTGAAATTGTCAGCCTCGTGGCTTTCCAGACTTTCCTCTGAAAAGGTACACGTCTCTCTCCTGGGGAATTCCCAGAGCCAAGCCCTCCCTGGATTCAGCCAAGGAGGCTCTCAAACATTGGCATGAGTCCTCCTATTTCCCCTGGTCCCTCTTCCACCCCTTCCCCTCCACAAACATGGGAAGGGGGGGTGGGGCTCAAGGGTGAAAGAAGAAGGAAAAAAAAGACAGTTCAAAGTTTTCCTCTGTAAACATTTAAAAAGAAACCTCTGACACCAAACCCATGGCAAAGATATTGCTTGGCAGGATAGTACCCAACAATACAGCAAATGGGAATTTGATGCTCCCCAAATCAGTGTTCTAGATGTTGCAAAACTGTCAGTGGTAGACAACAGTTCTCTATTCATGACTGGCCCACAAGTGGCAAACTTAAGGCTTTATTCATGCTGTTCCCACTTGCTTGTGAGGACAGAATGCCAGACAACCACAATTGTGTTCCTTGTTCAAGATACCACCAATTTACAGTGTGTATGTAAACCAGGAGGTAGATTTGGGAAAGCATTGGGTGTTACTCCAATCATTCAGCAAGATAAGTGATTTAGCTGTAAAAGCGTATCTATTTTCCTACCCTGCAGGTTCTGGGACATCTGTTGAGCGTGATACATGAGCTACATGCCATCATTGAAAATAAAATGCTGGAATATAAATTATCATTAAAAAAAAATATTGTATGATGCATCTATCAGTAAAACCCCCCAAAATTCTGCTTCATGCTTAATATATCATGGAGGAAATTACATGGAATATATGTAAATCTTTTAATGTTTTCTTTATATATAGTATCATAATCCCTAAAATGAGAATCTGCCACGTTGTTCCATTGCCAAAGTGGTGTCTACAAATGAGGGCTCAAGGAATTGCTGCAGGCTTTCTTATGAACTGAGCCAACAAGTCACTGTGGACACAAGCCTGAGTTTTTGAATGAAGAAAGAAAAGGATTTACACCTGCAAAGATATTTGTCTCTTTTCACTTTCAGATTTCCAACAAACAACTCCTCTTTTCTTTTACTAGCAGTAATTGGACATAAAAAACAAAACTTAAAAGGGCTTGCATTCTCCAAGTCTTCTCCATCTTTTTCAGCTATAAAATTTGCTCTGATAAAAGATGCAACTCTCCTTTACAGTTGTCACTGATGAGTTAATATAATAACTTGAAAATTCATTATTTTAACCATCTCCTAAACACTTCTAAAAACACTTAAATGCCATTTTGCAGACAAATTAGTTGTGAAACTACCTATTGATGAAACTTTCAGTTAAAAGTTTATACAAATATATTCTATATGTTGCTCTTTTCAAAGAATGTTTGATCTAATGACTTCTAAAGACAGAATCTTGTTTGATTTCCTCGTTGTTTAGTACCTAAAAGAACAGTCTGAAAAACACAAAAGATGTATTAGTTTGCTTAGCTACTTAACATAAGAAGGTTCAGGATTTTGTGAATTGCAGAACAAGATTCAGTTTAAAAGACAAATTGCTTTGTTTTTTTCACTGATTGCCTCCCTGCTGAAAACACTAAGTGGCCTTAAGCTAACAAGGAGTTCTAAGAATTTTAAATTAATGTTAAATATTATAAGCACTATTTTTATGGGAAAAATGAATTTTATTTTTATAAGAGATCATACGGATCTTATCTACAATAGTGGTATATAATGATTTGAATTACACATGAAACAAAAGAAAAATGGGACTGCTTTTGTCCTTGCACCTCTTGTGTCTGTTCATGGGTATCTCACATGCTGGGAGTATGTATGTATCTCTGTGACACTTTGCACCTCTTGTCTTTCCTTGTGCATTTGGATAATATATATTTAGATGTTCAGATACCAGTGCAGAGGAGAAAACTTTCCTGAATTCTTTTCTATAATCATTTGTATGCATAAGGCCATGATATCTACAGATTTGGGGGAATAATTATTAAATGCTGAGGCAGAGAAACTAGCAGTAGCTGGGAAACTTTCAAGGTCATGGCAGCTGAAATAATTTCTTGTACACTAGAAACAGGATTCAGTCACTTTTGAAAGAACAAAAGATAAAACATCTCTTGCAGTTTTACATCACCTTCGTAGGTTCTCTTTTGAAAAGAAGTGTTATTTGCACTCTAGACTCCTTCCAATCAATCAGAATGCAAAATCTTTTTTTCAGAAATGTTTGTTATCCTACAAGAAAGCCATATTCCCTGAGAAACCATTTGTTCACAGCAAATGATCTTCACTAGTCTACTGTCTGAGGTGAATCTAAAATCAGTTATGATTTGAAAGTAATAGTGAAGTGTACAAATAACAGTTTTTAAAGGCAGTGTTCTCCTTGTCATATATTTACGGTTTTATAACTGAGGTGGCATATTAATAAAGGTTTGTAGTTAAAACTCTGCAATGGAAAATGTCCCCCAAGTCAGAAGGCAGGACCCACTCTATCAAGTTTATAATTAAGCAATAATCTCATGAAATGCAGTCATTACCAGCATTTAATGACTACTTTGTCGGTTAACAGCTCAACGTGAAGTTGAGGATTGTTAACACTCTATCAAACTTCTTGTTAAGTGTGCTAAGTTTTTATTTAAACATACTTGGATCGCAGCTGGAAAGCTGTGGGGGGAATCGGGCATTCCCAAGTGGTTAATGACAAATTTTTTCCATCACTCAGAACACAGGGCACATTCCTTAATGTTTATATAATAGCTGTTAACTACAGATGGCTGGTGCCATCCAATTTTGGTACTTTGTGTGACCTTAGCCATTTTTGCATCTATAACCAGCTGATTTTCTTTTGCGGCTGAACTTTTGTCGGATAACAGAAGTTTATCTTAGAGCCTTTTCAAGAATCCAGCCAAGAAGACATAATAATTACCACAGAAATTAGTAGCAATACAAAAAATAGAAGTACCTTTCCAAATCCTATGACAACCTCTGCTGAATCAGATTTATTGTGATGGGACAGAAAAGGAAGCATTTTACCTTGTCAGGTGGGAGGCCTGAAAATTAATCTTACAAAGTCTACTGAGATAATTCAGCCTGGGAACATTAGCCAGAAAGCAAAGTCACACCTCTGCGTTAATGACAATTTTTCTTCAGAACTGCCTTTGACAAGCAGCCCTTTTCTCTTGTTTCGTGCACTAACAGAGATGTTGTTATGTTTATGGTTTATAATGACTTTCTGGACAGATAGCAGCATTTCCACTGCAACTGAAGAACCCTTAAATTAGTGGCATGAGTCAGAGTTGCTGAAAAGCAACAAAGAGAGAGAGTAACTGATATGATGTCACACATGGGTTTGTTGACTTAGTTGAAATACCCACAACAGTCATGGAGTCAGACAAATTCCGCCTAATCAACCCAATAACTTCTTATCAAAAGGATGTATTTCTTTGTCACGTTTGTCAGAATAATCCAGAATTCATTATCATATTAATGTCCTGACTGGGCTCCTCTGGACCTCTGAGTTTTGTTTGTTCAAGAGCTTCCTGGGGCGTTTGGAGAAACAAAGCGCACTCTCTGGAACATGAGGCATTCAGAGCCGTGTACAGATGGGCCCAGGCTCTTTGTTCCTCTCTGCCTGGGAGGCTGTTATGGGAAGCAGCCAACCTGCAGTCTGTCACAGTGAACATTGTCAAGTCATTGTGTACTTTTAATTGTTACTATGTACAAGGAATCTGAAAGGTCGCTCTGGATATATAGTACAAGTGCACAGAGCCCTTTGCCAGACCAAACAGCTGTCCTGTGGTGTTCTCATATTCAGCTCCAGTCACCTTTCCCTCATTGAAAGATCCTTCTGACAGAGCAATTAAAACATACAATTTATTACTAAACAGTCAATAAGGAAATCTTAGAAGTGCACTCTTTCACCACTTCACTGTTTCCCATGTGGCTGTCTTAACAGGTCCTTTTATATTTAAGCAATTATTTCTGCCCCAATGATATTATAGACCCAACAAGGTTAATTAAAGAGTACAATAACAACCTAAAAATACAATCAGAGAGGTCAAACTGTATACCAAATTCTGCATTTAGGCCTTCCTAGGCAAAATAAAACTCCCTAAATTTGGCTTGCCTGAAGGAGATGAGCTACATTCTTTTCTTTACCAAAGATAAGTGAATATTTCTTTAGAAGAGTTCTCTAGCTTCTCATTTTTATCTGCAACATAAAAGAATCAGTCTCAAAGGAAAATGTAATTGTATATGGTGTAAATAATCCTTGGATGTAGAAGTGCTACTCACCAGGGAATCTATAAGCCATGTTAAGTGTAGATATGTTAATATTTGTTTTCCCATCATGCACTTCAGCTTTTGTTTCGAAAAATATGAATGCTTGCTAAATACAGGTGAAGACTAATATAACAAATTTTCTAAGTCTTTATAAAATAAATTATATTTATCAATATNTTCATATTTATACATGTGTGTATGTGAGGAAAAATGCTATATTAAATGCCCTTAAAATAGAATTTAGCATTAAACGGCTAGAGATAATGAGCATGAATAAGTTTTAATCCATCTTCTAATGTATTATATAGGGACCTCTTCATAATTAATGGTATAATTTTTAATTCTCAGGTCCTTGCTCTGTTATAAATGCACATCTAGTTGTATATTGAAAGGAGTATTTTTTAATTTGATACTGATTTCCAACTCTTTTGGGAGTTGGGATTCTTTTCTTCTTTCTCTTCCTTTTTTTGGTTGTTGAGGTGAGAGTTTCATGCTTTTATTTTGGTTTGGGTTGGGTTTTTTTGGCTGACTTTTCCTGGTTTTGTTTCCTGTTCCTTATTCTTACAGAATCACAGAATGGGTAAGGTTGGNTAAGACACAAATGCAAAGCAATTTCCTGTTCCTGCGTAGTCTGATTATTCCTTATGTGCAAAATATGATGAAGCCATATAAAAATTGTTGTGAAGAACATGGCCATTCTCATACAACTGTCTTGCATTAAAACTTAAAATGGATAATTTCCATGTGTTATATATATTTATATANCGACCACAGTGAGTCATCTGGTTCAACCATCTTGCACTTGTAGGGTCATCCTAGACCACATTGCATAGAATTATCCTTGCCCTTATGTTTTCTTCCTCCTCTCATCTTTTTTTTTTTTTTTTCCCCATGAATATAGATTACCAAAACAGTTAGTTTAGTATTGCAACAACATATGATAATGAAGACAACCTTCAGAATTTCCTAATACCCATTTCAGAAATTCATTTATGACAATGAGATATAGTATTTTTATATTATTTTTGCTATTAGTATTATCATTACTCTTCTGTGTTTCCTAATGATCCTGGTTATAGAAATGAAAACAATGAGAATTTTGCAATTAATTTTGAGAAACTTATGACGATGAAAACCTTTCCAACTAACACTACTAACATCCATTTAACTAACTACATTTCTCAGTCACCATTTTTTTATACATGATTAGTTATATATACAGTCATGTCTCCTATATCTCAGGCCTCATTCTTAATCAGGCTCAGTGAAGCCCTACTTATGTGTTGAATGGCAGCTCATTAATATGCAACTTTGCCCCGCACCCTCAGATGATCCCCAGCACTGTTTTGGCACTGTGTTGCTGTGTATCGTTTGCTGTGGTGGCCGTGCCGGGAGGGTGGCGAAGTGGTGGAGCCCTGGCTGTGCCCGGTGGGGGCCAGCAAAGTGGAGCCTCCGACGATGGACCAGCACGGCCGCCCATGCTGTCACTGCTGCTTGAACCACGGCCACCGCCACCGCCGCCCCCACCCTCGCCACAGCAGGTCGCACATGCACAGTTGTGAAAAGGGGTCTCCTTCATCGCTAGAATATCATGCCACTAAGATCTGAAGCTGCAATATGGGGGCACAAAGTACAAGAGGGATGAGTATATTTGGGGTTTTTTTAGGTACTAGTAACAACTCACCTTCCTTCACTTCCTGCACCTGGTGGATGAAGACCATTAGTAGATCACCTCATCAGCAAATCATTTTATTACCCTGGAAAAAGTCTGAAAGTCCTTGCTTTCCTGATTCTGGATTTAAACCAGTTGTTCTGCTACTCAGATCACTGTGTATAATATATACATATATATTTCTATATACATATATACATATATATATGTATAATATATACTAATATCACAGATAAAGAATGAAAAAAATAAATTCCAACACTGTTACAACATTAACACCTGCAGCTGAAGTTTAGATGCTAGTTTATAGTAATTCTTACTCCAGTTTAGTTATAAAAGCTCTTTCTGAATAAAGAAACTATAGTGTATTTCTCAAACTGCAATTGTGTCTGAGTTCTCCTAATTAATCATTAGGTGGCCATAAATAAACCTCTGATGAGCTTTTGTTTAGAAGTCCTCAGTGCTGATCAAGAAACCTCTGTAGGCACAGAAATACACAGAGAACAAGGCAAAGCAGACTCTATGTAATCAATGAAAGAGTGGCTTTTAGTGGTACATTTCTACTCAATATACTTTTTACAGAATTTCACCTCAGATTATTTGCTTAACATTTGTTTTTTCACAAATGAGAAGCAGAAGTTCGGCCAAGAGCAAACACACACCTCATGAGAAATTATTCTATGTTGTGGACTGTTTTATTTCACCTTAGCTTTCCAATGGAAAACTCCATGGAGTGAAAACTTAGAATGAGTAAATCATGATGAGGTTTATGAAGATAAACCTCAGTCTATAGGAGACTATACTCAGTGGAAATGAACTTTTCACTTTTGTGAAAAGTTCCTCATAGACCCAGATGATTTTTGTAATTTTTCAGAATATATTTTGTGTCAGTCTAGAACCCTTTCAAATCACCTATTTTGTTTCAGAGACTTGATAAAAGCCAATAATGAACATTTATCTAGGATTATACCCAATACAATATTCTGCTTACAGCTTACCATAACCCTAAATTCACATCAGGACCACTCTGTTATTGACAATTTATAACTGTGGTGTTCTTCAGCATATATTTGTGTGAAGTCTTTTTTAGTTTAAATAACTCTACAAATAGTGAGCACTCTAAGAAAGTTACCAGAAGGTCAGCAACAGTACTGCTCGTGTGCTGTACTGCTTCACGACAGGATGTGGGTAGAGAAGGGATACTGGAGTGCACTAGTGACTACAGGCTGCCCCAGGAGTCCTTTGCCTCTCCCCCCTGTCTGCTCCCAGTAGGAACTGGTGCTACCCCAGCCCTCCTCCAAGCCAGTCTGGGGGGCAGACAGGATGCCAAAAAGAAAGAGAGTATTTTAGTGTCAGTTTACGCCACTGAGCCACCCCTCTAGGGAGTTGGATGAACAGCATTGCCAAACAGGAGAGTAGGCAGATGAACATAGCCAGGGTGGGAAAGAAAGGCAGGGAAGAGAGAAGATTTCTCTGTCTGGTGGCAGTTAGCTGTCAGATCAGATTAGCTGTATCATAAAACAGTGTGTTATGGCACAGCTCCAACATAAACCCAAGGCTACAGCGCTTGAGTGGGATGAGGAACTTATTTATATGCTCCTGCATTCAAGATGTGATTCCACGGTGCAGTGGATTAGTGATCTCATCTATATAAAAAGAAATATAAAGCAAATTAAAACAAAATATGCAACAAGGATTGTTATTTTGAACAGCTTGATATTTCGATACATTTTGCACCACTACATGCTGTGTCATCATGCCACAAGGGACAGGAAGATGGAGATGGGGATATCTTCAACCAGGGTTGACACCCAAAATACATCACTGTAAAAATAAAGTCCAAGTATATCTGCCTTTATAACTAAAAAGTAATTTGGTTCCCTCACTGGGAGTGTCAGTCATGCAACTGTGAGTATATTTCTGTGGTAATTATTGCATGTAGGAATAGTTGATTTTACTATAATTGCAAGTAAATTAAAGAAATGTGCTGAATTTCTTTCAGTTAAGGACAAATTATTTGTATGAACAGTGAAGGACACTTACTGAATTTTCTTAATACACTGACGAAATGATAGTGACTTGTGTGGTTATATGGTAACTCAATAGCTCAGACACATTCTATAATTTATATTCATTGATATGGTGTGAAAAACAGTATTATGAGTTAAAATGATTGTGCAAAATATTTTAAAATGTCATCCAATATGATATCTTTGAATCCGTATAAACTAGATTTTTTTCTTTCTCATTCTTACCCTGATTTTAGTAAATAAGCTTCTAAATTAATCTTAAATTAACAATTTTCCATGTATAAAAGAAGGTCACAAACAATGCATTTGTCCCAAAAATGGAAGAATCATATCTTAAAATAAATAAGCAATAAACAGAAAATATATTGAAACATTTTTGTAATGCTGATGCAGACATGGATTCACGAAGAATTTAAAAAACATTTTACTCTAGTGATGTGGCTTTTGAGACGCTAAAAATTAGCTTTTTCGCAAACTTTTCACATCTGCTTAGAACAGTGTCTAGAATTTCTGAATCTCCTTTTTCTTCAGGTTGCAAAATGTACGGTTATTTTTGTCCTTGTTCATGCTTAACCGTTCCTCTTTGTAAAATTACCCATCCCATCTTTCTATCAGCGCTCTCACTCCAGTTCCACTGTTTTTCAATCCTTTATTGAAAATCTGCTATATCACAAATCTTCATTTTACCTTGTTTGTTCCCCAGAAAAAGTAGTGTGATTTTCTTCCTCTTTACAAATAACACACATCAAAAGTGGTCATTTGTCTCTTTTAGCTTTTCAGGGAGGATTAGTAGTCTTCCTGCCTGCAACCAAGAGAGGAAAGACACAGAAAGACGCAGGGCTGATCATTAGTTTCTGAGAAAAACTTCTTTTTCAAGGAAGAAGACAAGACAGAGATCTGCATTTTACTGAGCAAAGGAAGGGCAAACAACCCATTTCTGAATAGCTAACAGTGAATGGCAAAGAGCAGACAATATAAGGAATATTTTCCACATTAAATATTTTTCATGTACATTTTGAGGAGAGATAGAAAATGTTCAACTCATGAACAGTGATCGCTGAAACTAATTTCCAGATTTTTTCCTACTGTCAAATTACCCTCTTGGACACTTCTCTAAGTGTTTGTAATAGTGTGTATTAAAAATTAAGAAGGAGGCTTTGTGTGGTCAGCAGATAGATGCTTGTGTTTTTATTCAATACCATATTTTAGATACACAGTGAAATTAGGTAAAAATAAGTGAAAATTGTAAAAATAGATAAGTTAATACTGTATATACATACACATTTTCAGTATTACATACATAATCTAATAATCAATGCAAAAACCGAGGCAAATACATGGTATAGAAATAGATCAATCACATCTTCATAAATTACAGCAAGTTATATTAAGACACTTGTTGTGGACAAGCAGGAAAGATTCTGATATTCAAAATAGTTTTTGTTGAATATCACGAAATCATATTACTTTACAAATATTTCTTACTAGGATTGCAGAGGTAAAATGAACCATTCTGACCCCTTTTCAGAAGACATTCTGAGCTATTGTATAATATAAAATATTGTACCATCTTGAAAGTGTAAGTAAATAACTTATAATTGTTATGCTACTCACAATGCTAATGTATAATGGTCCGCACTTTTCAATTTCCTGATTATTATTTTTCCAATTTATCTAATCTTTAAAATCAAAGGTGAATTCTTTACTGAGCATCCACCCTCTCATATTTTATTTATCTTCACCCTTGTTTCTGCTTTGTGTCTGCCAGCTACTGTAGTTTCATTTCACTTCAATCCATTCGCTGTCTCAAAAAACCCCCCAACCCCATAAAGCCCCAACCAACAACAAAACAAAGAAAAAGTAGATAGATATAAAGACACAGAGAGAGAGAGAGAGAGAGAGGTTGGGAAAGAGAGAGGGTGGGGTTGGGGGAACTTGCATTGGACAAAATATATCAATTAAAAATTAGGTTAAAAATAGTCTTTCATGTGCAGTGCATGTCCCTGAGCTAGATTAACGTTGCAGTGAGCATGTTGCATTAGTCAGTTCATTGCCTGAGGAAACTTTGCAGGCAAAATTCGTCTGCACAGCTAGCACACTTGAAAGACTGAGGCACAGGGCTCTGTTCATGCCCTGGCAACAACAGAACACCTGCTTGAAGTTGAGACAGAATAGCAAGCTGGATGGAGTTCAAAAGAATTAGATGATAATCACACCCTGATTAACAGAAAACTGAATTACTGTAGTCCTTTGTCAAAAGCTGACCTATTTGCATACTATCTTGCAATGCCCAACAGGTTAGAACTTTTTAGTTACACATGGTCAAACATTAAAAAATGGAAGGAAAATACTTTATGCCCGTGTAGCTCAGACACATTGCTTGCATATTGTGTGTGTTACATCTTCTTAATGCTATCTAGTCTGATGTTGGCATGTGCATGGATAATTCCACCTCTTTCCACCTTTTCCAATTTCCCCTACCTTCCAAATATTCCAGGCAAGAAACAAACACAGCCTATAATTTTGTTTGGCACAAGTGTTTTTAATATATTTGACAGCAAACAACTGTATATTAAACCAATTTGTTTCAGCAGATGAAAGTGAGTAATTTTTGATTCAGTCCATTAGAGCTGCTCTTGGCTATGTGAGCTTTTTGAGGTTTATCAGCAAAAAGCCCTGTAACAAACTACAATGCCAGAACATAAAACATGGAATGTACTACCTTAATTTCATACTGGATGCCTTTTGTTTCATAATTGAGTTTTCTGTGCATACTCTGGGCTTTATTTTAGATGAGTTTCAAAACTGAATGTTGTCATGATAAAATGAGCAGTTCTGTATTCATATCTTTACATTGCTAATAAGGTAGGGAGGCATGTCAAAATGGAAATAGAAAACATAATAAAGCCAAATTAATACTGCTGCTTGATGTTTTCCTTTGTATTATAAATTTAATATTGCTCCATAGGTATTTATTATAAATATCTTATTTTGCTGCAGTATGAGCAAAATCCTGCTAGAACACATCTTCCATTTATTCAAAGAATAGGCAAAACACAGATTGACAGTGCTCTATATTACACCTTCACTTTCCCTGGTAATATCTCTCCGTTCTAAGGCGTATGAGAGGAAGTCACCTCATGGGATCATTTCCCTACAGTGGTTGAAATAAATATGTAATTGCAAATACTTCTGACTTGTTCTTAAAAAGGTTCACAACTGAAGACTATAGCCATAGAAGAAATTTTCAACCCATGCCCCCCCTCATCTAAATCTCCATTATTTTGAATAAAGTTTAAGAATGTTTTCATTGTGAGCTATTCTGGGGGCGTGCTCCAAGAACTTGGGTTCTCATCAGCAGCAGATAGGACCAAAGCCCACTATAACGAGGGAACTTACTGAGAGCTGGCCACATGAGTGAATCTGAGGGCGAACTATGAGCACTTGGGATCTCACCAGCTGCTGATATTTAAGACATTAAAACTCTTGGGAGCACAGCAACTTGGAGCACAATGAACAGGAGTAGGCAAACAGGGGCATTAAGTGAAGGGGTGTTGAGAGGCTAAGAGGCAGTTAGCGCAGCAGTTCACTCAGGCAGGGCAGGCAGGCAGGGTCAGAGACACTGTCTTTGTAGGTGGTGTTTCTCTTTGTTTTCATCCTCCTAGCCCTCCCCACATCAGTAATAGTTAGAATCAGATGAAAGAAAACCAAGGACGATGCTGCAAGGGAAGTTCATACCCAAACAATCCCTGTGTCAATGGATGTGGCT
Source organism: Pitta sordida (assembly GCA_013390025.1). Classification (NCBI taxonomy): domain Eukaryota; kingdom Metazoa; phylum Chordata; class Aves; order Passeriformes; family Pittidae; genus Pitta; species Pitta sordida. Next base: position 26,255 of record WEKX01018822.1, read on the forward strand.
GCCCAGACTCCTGTCTGTAGAGAATGCATGAGACTGATGGTCGAACCAGAGGACAGGGCAAATAACACCTGTGTCCAGTGTGAGCTGGCAAATGACCTGCTCGGTACAGTGGCAGACCTGAAGGAAGAGGTTGAAAGAAGGAGGAGTGTTCAAGATGGTGGAAGGGAGATGGAATGGTGGGCCTGTGCCCTTCCATACCTTAGGGATTCTCAAGAGCCAGAGGAACCTTATGCACCTCATGTTCCCCATCATAAGGTAGAAGAAAGAAACCTAGATAATGAAGGGGAGTGGGAACAAGTCTCCTCCCATGGGGGTAATGAAACCCTCCTGCCATCAATCACCTTTTCAGATGCCGCCTTTTGAGTTGCCTCTGCAGAAGAGGTTTGGGGTCCTGGATTTTTGGGATCAGGAGGATAATACAGAAGAAGACACTTTGCCTAGTGAATCACTAGGAACTACCTCTTCCATTAGGCAAATCAGAACCTCTAGTACTGAAAAGAAAAGGAAAGTAGTGGTTGCTGTTGACTTGCTTCTGAGGTGAATAGAAGGTCCTACCGGTCAACCAAATCCATCGCACAGGGGAGTCTGCTGCCTCTCTGGGGCTCGGGTACAGGATATTGCTGAGAGTTTGTCAGAACTAATTTGACCTTCTGATTGTTATCCCCTGCTCGTTGTACAAGCCAACAGTGATGAGATCAACAAGAACGGATCCAGAGCAATTATGAAGGATTTTAAGAAGCTTGTTCAATTGATCAATGGAGCAGGAATGCAGGTAGCTTTTTGTTTGGTTCCTGTAGTGGCAGGTTTGGAACCTGAAAGGAATAGGAGAATTCTTGCTATTAATAAATGGCTAAGGGACTGGTGCCACCAGAAGAATATTGAGTTTTATGATCATGGGGCAACTCTTACAAAACCTGGTTTGCTAGACTCTGGTGTGCAGATTCTATCCAATATAAACAAAAGGGTTTTGGCCTGCAAGTTGGCAGGACTCCTTGACAGGGTTTTAAACTAGGTTGGAAGGAGGATGTAACAGTCTCTCAGGAAGATACTGAAAATAGTAAAAATTAATAAGAAGTGAAATCAGGAACCCAGTTGAGGTACATGCATGCTAATGCACGCAGCCTGGGTAATAAATAGGAAGAGGTGGAAGTTTTGGTGCATCAGGAGCCATGCGATATAGTTACCATCACGGAAACATGGTGAGATGACTCGCATGACTGGAGAGATGCCTTGGCAGGCTACACACTCTTCAGGAGGGATAGGAGAGGATGAAGAGGCAGGGGAGTGGCCCAATGTATTAAGGCAACTATTGATACCATGGAGCTTGACATTAGGGATGGTCAGGTTGAGAGCCTATGGGTTAAGATCAGAGGGATAGCCAACAAAACTGAAATCCTGGTAGGAGTATGTTAGAGACTGCCTGACCAGGAGGAAGAGGTGGACCTGTTGCTCTTGAAGCAACTAGAGATTGCCTCAAGTTCATCTGCCCTAGTTCTTGCAGGAGATTTTAATCTGTCTGATATCTACAAGGAACTTAACACAGCAGTCCAGAAGGTTCCTAGAGAGAGATGATGATTGGTTTTTGTCACAGCAGGTGAGTGAGCCTACCAGGGGTGAGGGTGTGCGTGACCTGCTGTTTACAAATTGGGAAGGACTGGTTGGTGATGTTGTGTTCAGAGGAAATCTGGGATGCAGTGACTATGAGACAATAGAGTTTTTAATTGACAGTGGGATGAGAATGGACACGACTTCTGGGGGGCAGAATTTGGATTATTTAAGGATTCAATTAAGAGGGTACCATGGGAAACAGACCTTAATCACAGAATCACAGAATACTATGAGTTGGAAGGGACCCACAAGGATCATCTAGTCCAACTCACCATCTAACACCCNAGTACAGGGGAAGGACAACCTCCCTAGTCTGACTGACCACACTGTTCCTGATACAGGCCAGGATGCCATTGGCCTTCTTAGCCATATGGGAGTTGGACTCAGTGATCCTTATGGGTCCCTTCCAGATTGGAATATTCTGTGATTCTGTGATTCTGTGGTTGTGTCTATGACTTCTCATGCTCCTCATCTTGGACAAGATAAAGAGATTATTCTGTTTCTCATTGCAATAACCTTCCATTTATTAGAAAGTTTATGATCTGTCTCCACTTTTTTCTGCAGATTTATGAACATTGAAAACTTCATTCGTCTCCCATTACATAATGCTTTCTAAGTCTCTAAATTCCATGTTTCTCTCCTGTATATGTTCTCTGATTGGCCTTCTGAGGGTTTAGAGATTACATAGCAGTCAGATGTCTTATGAGTCTCAAGTATCCTTTTTTTGCTTAGCAATGATATTGTCCTGGTTTAGGTTTTTTACTCCTCTGGCAGTGAGGGGGTTAACAGCTCAGCTCTTGCCTGGGCCTCAGTCTCTGCCATGCAATTCAAGGTTAGAGAAAAAGATACCTCTGTGAATAAGTAAATTTGGGAGAAAAGAAAAAAATCTTAGTAACAGAAAGTAGATGGCCAGGTCAGGACTTGTGTAAGAAGCTGAAAACCATGAAGGCCCCCCGCCCAGGCCAACCAGAGAAGGGGTAGAAATGGTCTTCCAGGCATCTCACTGCTGCTCATAGAATTGGACCATAGTGAAAGCCAACTGTCTACCTGCAAACCTATGGAATAGAGAGAGAGAAACAGCGATGCAGAATCCACCTGAGGCCACAACTGAACATGGAAAATCATACTGCAAGAGCTGCAGATGTTTGGGAGC
>WEKX01018823.1:0-11184 GCA_013390025.1 Pitta sordida
CGTGGTTGGATTTTCAGTGAGTTGTGGTATCGCACCCATGTGCATAACATCCCAGACCTCTGATTCCAAGACCTGGAGGCACCAAAAGACACTTCCTCTGCTTTAATGAGGTGCTCCCAGGACTGCCCTCCAGACATAATTAGTGGATGGTGCATGGCTATGTGCGGGGGAAAGTTGAATATTCATGGGTTCCATATCTTCACGGATTGCATAACTTGTGGAACGTGCCCAGACCCATCCCCCTGTGACTTCCAGGGGTGCTCTGTATACAATTTTCCAGAGAAGGTTACTTAAAACTTGTCCTGCTCTGCTCTGCATTGGTACAGCCTCACCTTCAATATCGTGTTCAGTTTGGGTCACCACAATATAAGAAACATATTCAGCTATTAGAGAATGTTCAAAAGAGGGTTACAAACATGGTGAAGGGCCTTGAGGGAAAGTTGCATGAGGAGGGGTTGCAACCACGTAGTCTGTTTAGCTGGGAGGAGACTGAGGGGAGACCTCACTGCAGTTTACAACTTCCTCATGAGGGAAAGAGGAGGGATAGATATTGGTTTCTCTTGTTTCCAGTAACAAAACCCAAGGGAATAGCCTGAAGTTGTGTCAGGGGAGGACTAGATTGGATATTAGAAGAAAGTTTGGATTTAGAGATGAGGTTTAGAAATTAGGTTTTATATAGATTTTTTTAGAAGTTTTTAAGGAGCTAGAGTTATAGTTTCTCTTTTAGCACATAGAGATAGGGTAAGATTTAGGATAGAAATTGAACAAGAAAACCAGACAAAATACAGAGAGGAAAGAGAGAAAGAGAGAATATGGAACATGGGACACCATTGCGCCCCACAAGTGTGAAAAACAAAGCTGTGGTTAAGAAGGCTTTTGACAAGTTTCATTTAATGAGGTAATTTCATTATATAATACCTTTTATGCTGAATATTTATAAAATAGTCATACACATATATATACACATATATAAAAACAAATAGTCATACACATATATAGCTCAGGTACATTTAAGGGGCTGGAAACTTTGGGACAGGGATGGGGAAAACTGCAAAAATCCTGGCTTGTTCCTGAGCTGGAAAATAAACTTTTAAACTGTTTGCAAGCTATGAGAGAATTATTTTTTGAGTCTGCAAAACAATTTGTCACCCAGAGGATGGCTGGGCACTGGAACAGGATCCCCAGGGAACTAGTCGCAGCACCAAGCCTGACAAAGTTCAAGAAACATTTGGCAGACAGTCTCAGGCATATGGTGTGATTCTTGGGGATGGTCCTGTAGAGGGCCAGGAGTTGGACTCAATGATTCTTGTGGATACCTTCCAGCTCAGTGTATTCTGTGATTCTGTTATTCTTTTCAACCTCTGAGCATGCATTGAAAAACACAGATTCAGCCAAACAGAACATTTTTCAGTGGACTCCTAGATGTTTAGGTACAGATATAGACTCACTCCAACTTTACCAGTACTCCAGTGTTTAGGTTCTGTAATATAATAAGTTGGCATTAAAATACTAAACCAAACCCCACTTTTCTACCTGCATCTTCCTAAAACCAAATACTGTCTTTATCCAACAATTTGCAGACAGTCTTTCTCTTAATATTTTCTGGAGTTTGCACTAAACAGAGCCTCTTACCTGGGATGTGGTAAATCAAAGGTTGAATCCAAGTTTGTGTGATCCTGTGTCTAGTTCAGGAAGTAGTTAATTTTTTATATGAAGCAGAAAACCTGTAATGGCAGTCATTGAGAAGGTTTGAATCAATAGCGTGGGAGTCAGAGCTTCCAGCTGGCATGCAAAAGGCTGGTTCAGAAAGCAGCTGTGGGCAAGCCATCTAGAGACAAGATGGCTCCTGTGCATCTCAGATCAGATTGTAAATACTGGCTGGTGGGATTTCTCCTCTCTTTCTTTTACTGGGTAAAGACCAAGTTCAAGCGGCAAAAATCTTACCCTGTTTTGCAAGAGGAGGTTCTTGTTTTGCAGCTTGCTTTAATGTTCAGCTTTTCTTTGAGCAGGTGTGTTAGGGTATGCTTTCTGTTCCAAGAGGGATCAATAGCAAATGATACCTTTGAAGAGGGAGATTTGAGAGATTCTGCAGGAAATCAGAGAAAAAAGCATTATGCAAACCACTGCTTCCTTCTTGACCTCACATGATAATTGGTCTTTCCAAGAAATGGTTAGGTGCGTATATCACAAAACAGTGAGTTATAAATCAAATTTAATAAGAAGAAAATAATTTAATTGGAGTTTGCAGCCAATGCATTTGAAGGCTTCCTCTCTCTCCCTACTCAAAAAAAGTGTTGAAAGGGAACCAAGAATGCAATTTTCACCTTTGATAGCATCTTCTATCTGTTATGCAGGCAAGACCTGCCTATGAATCTTATTTTAAAGTGTGAATATATACTGAGAATTGCTCCTTTCTGCATCCTTTGAAATCCATGAAACAATGTTAATAAGCTCTTTCTAACATTCTGAAGGACCCATACTCACTTGGTTTTCTCAACCAAGAAATCTTTCTGAACTTCTCTGCACAAGAAAAGGCACAAAGAGAGAAAATGGTGAGCTGAGGGATGATACGGACTGTGCGTAGTTGCTGTTAGTATATCTATCTCCCAACTTTTTGAAGAAACTTGAGCTTACTTTTAGTAAGTCTTTCAGGGGTAGGCTTTTTGCTTACAAACTTAGTAAAAAAAAAAAAGTTCACTGTCTCATCAAAGTAAATTATCTCAGCTCCCTCTGTGATGAGTAGAGAGAGCCAAGCTCCTTTAAAAATCAATTAAACCTTTCTCCCTGGCACAAATATCCAAAGTAGATGAGGTGAGGTTTTTTCTGCTTTGTTGCGTCTTTATCCCCATTGACAGTAGGGACAATATAGAAGAAACATTAAGCAGGGCAGAATTTTAGGCAACAGTATCAGAATATAGTTGAGAACCCTCTCTTAATAGGTAGACTTCATTACATTTTATTCAGAAACAGAGAAGTTCTGTTTGTTCCTCTCAGGACTCTCCTACCACAGATTCAAAAATCTGTTTGCAAAAAAGTGGAGGTTTCTTAGTTTTTATTTTGTGGGTTTGGGTGTTGCGGTTTGTGGGGTTTGTGGATGGTGGTTTTTTTGTTTTTTCTTATTTTTTTTTTAATAGGAATGTACTATTAAATAAAAGAAATTAACTTTAGAAGAAGCTAGGTTAAGCAGGGAGGGAATATAACCAGGAAAAAAAACCCCAAATCTTCTATGATATTCAGTGTTCATGTAAAGACTTCAGTAGTACAAAAAGATAAACCTTGTAGGTTTATGTCTCAATTTGCTGACAAGTTCATACAAGTTTGTGTGTGTGTGTGTGTGTATAGGGGTATATAGGTTGTGGAAAGATTTAGACTGGATTGTAGGATAGGGATTTACTTGAGTCTCCTGTATATAATTTCATTATGCTCTAATATAGTACAGTTGACCCTTGGAGCTCGCAGGCCGTTGGGTCTGCATGGATTCCTGCAAGTTCTGGAATCTGTGAAGGTAGTAAACCCCAAATTGGGCCACACCTGTAGCCACACCCCCCTGAGACTAAGGTCTGGAGGGCAGTCCTGGGAGTACGACTCCCTCTGTAGTGCCTCATTAAAGCAGAGGAAATGCCTTTTGCCACTTCCCAGCCACAGAATCCCAGCTCCTGGACAGGAGCTGCATTTCTGAGTACAGAAACCCACAAGTAGCCAGCATAGCTTGAAGCTGGTGCCTGTCCCCTCAGTGGAGCTGTGAGCACCCAGGCTCCTGCCACTGTCCAGTCCCTGATGTGTCTCTGCCAGGTTTTATCAGGGTTTCTTGTTCCTAGTGTATGTTCAAGCAGGGAAGAGGTGTTGTGCTGCTCCAGAGCAGGACCCTGGGGGAGGCTTGGGGAATGGGGTCACTGCTGAGTGAGGTGGCACCGTGGGTACCCTGGCACTCTGTGATGGGAGTGACAGCTGAACAGGTTGGGACAGTCCCTTCTGTTCAAAGGGTCTGCGATGCACCCAACCAGCGCTTGGGAGAGGGTTGTGATGCAAGCAAGGTGGTGACAGAGGCAGTGCTGCTATGTTTGGGGCAGGTGTTTTGCTTGTTTGTTTGTTTGTTTTTTCCAGGACTGCAACAGCCCCGAGTGAAGCTTTCAACTTTCTGGCAGGGGTGGCGGTGTGAGCAGGTAGAGGTGAACTGGGATGCAGAGCCAGGGCAGCTGCAAAGGTTTGCTCCTGGTTCACTGCCTAGCAACAGGAGGCCGAGCCCTGTTCGTAGATGTGAGGGCTACAGACACCTTCATGATGGTTACGCCCCTGGCAGTAGTGGTGGCTCTGACATCCCTTTTAACCTGTAATAGCAGAAGGGAGGACAGAAGGCAAAATGGCTTGGCATGGGAGGGGTTTCCCCTTTGGAGCCACCCACTGCAATGGGAGCAGACCAGCAGCGTGGCGGTATCCAAGCTTTCAGGATGGAAGCTGTGTGTCTGTCCATCATGTTGTAGGCTTTGTTAGTCACCCAGTGAACCCAAGTGGATAAACAGGCAGCAGGGACGCAGCAGCTGCAGCGGAGATGGAGCAGGCAGCCTGTCTCAGAAACTGTGGCCATGGCTGGGCGAGCCAGTGCCGTAATCTAGACCTATCTGGATGCCCATGCCCGCCCGTCCATCCGTCCCTGTAATGGACAGCCTGTCCTGGGCATGGTAACCATGGGAACCCCTCATCGCCCAGCTCACACCTAATTTACATAACCATTAGCACTGCCGCTGGGCATCATCAAGCCACAGAGGGTTTTTGGCTCTGAAAATACAGTGCTAAGCTGTTTTTCCCATTGGGCGAGGTGGGTTTTTTGGGACCTTTTGATTGATTTCCTTCTCCTCCCCCGCCCCTCAGCATGGTTGGGCTTGTGACAGCCGACCCTCTGTAGGCTGAGAGCAGCATGATTGCCCCTTCCCTGGCGGGTGGCAGGCAGGGTCTGCCTCCCACTGGGGCTGTCCACAGGAACGCGGGCTGGTGGCAGCTGCACAGGGTGAAAGAGCTGGTAGTTCTCTGTGATCTGCTCCTGCTGCCTCTCCTCAGAGATGCACAGGGCAGGGGCGGATGGGTGGGAGGAGCTGGAGCAACACCAGAGGACAGATGTAACCCCCACTGGGAGCACCTGCAACCCACTCCTTCCTGCACCTGATGCTCCAGTCTGCAGCTTTCTCCCCTTCCCTCTCCTATCCTCCCTCTACNTTTTTATTTTGGGCAGCGAGAAGGGTTTCTGGTGCCAGGGGTCACATTATGACATCAGGAGCCCATGCTGCTGGCATCGNACCCCACACATCCAGGCCGGTCTGGTATCAACTGTTTCTGTGTTTATGACATGGCAATAAACATCTACGTACAAAAACCCCACAGTACATGTACATACTCTCCTGCTGCCCAAAAGAAACTTTTTATTTCGGGCAGCGAGAAGGGTTTCTGGTGCCAGGGGTCACATTATGACATCAGGAGCCCATGCTGCTGGCATCGGGACACACTGGGCTATGTTGCCCATGTTGCAGCCATGGGGACAGAGTTGAGTCACGGTGTAAAATCAGTGACTTCACTCCTGCCTGCCTGGGGATTAAACCTCCCATCCACCACCGTCCCGGGGTTGTCATTGGCGGTGGCAACCATCCCCCGCCATCCCCTGGTTCCCAGTGGTGCCGTGCCACCATACCCAGAGGTGCTGGCACAACCCTGGTGTCTTTGTGCCAGCAGTGTGGCAGCGTTCCTGGCATCATGGAGATGGTAGCAGTTCCCTTTCCCCCCAAATGGTGAGAATGAAGCATGTATAGCAAGTCTGTTGGGTGGTGACAGTGGGCGAGATCAATTATACATTCATAAGCTCGTTATATAGTCACGAGCTGACAGGTTTGCAGTACGTTCTGTGCATGCTCCAAAGTTGCACAACTCCCAGGAAAATCATCCATGGCTATTTGGATCCAGCAAAATACTGGTCGCAAATAAGTGGAGGATCACTGTATATACCTACAGGGTGTTTGATGCCTTTAGCAAACCCTCAGGTCACGCAGAACATGTTTCATGCCCTGTAGGGTTGCAGGTCTTGTGTAAGCTTGCTTCAAAATTGGGAGTTCATATGGTGGTGAGCTCTGAGGATGACAGCTCAAATACACAATATATGTAATTTTTTTAAAAAAGTTTTGTCCAAGTTACCACTAAAGCTGTGATTTGTAATAGGACTAGTGATCTAGTCTGAACTCTGGCATTGCAATCAGGATCCTAATACTTACCTCCCTAAACACACTAGAAATGTATCTGCTTTGTAGTGAGTTTGAGCAACAGTGACTATGAGAACATATGATATACAAAGGGTTAAAAACTGCACCTGGTGTTACAAGCCATGGGAAAAGTGAATGGGGGCCAACAAAAGTACTTTCAATAAACAAGTTAACAAGATGGCCACAGCTAGGAAGTGGTACTAGGGAGGTTGTGTGTCATGGATGCCTAAGTGCTTGGTCACAGTGGGAAATTTTGAGTCCTATGGTGTACTGAGCACTGCTTGTTATAAAAGACTGTGTGCAGGGCAATAAAGTGTCTCTACTCCTTGTCACCATGTGGAGTCCGTAACATCCACCAACGCAAATGGTGCCTCCATGAGGTCTTTTTAGGTACGCAGTCTCGCACTGGCGGTGGCAGGCCCTTGCTGGATGGACAAACGGATGCTGAAAGGAAGCATGTTGCCAGTACACGAATCACCTACATGGAAGGACTAGGGAAATAAACCATGGGAAATAAACTTACCACAGATGAAAACGCTGTATTGAGGCTAGCTGAATGGTTCATATAGTAATATAAGGTTGCTATGGATTCTTATTCTTTGCATTGCCTCTTGTGCTGCGTTTCCACTGCTATCCTGGGGGTAAACACTGTGTTGCAGCTCCATCACGATGCGCTAATAGGCATTATGAAAGAACAGGGCTATCAGGTTGCCCCTCGTAACATTGTGCTTCTATTACTTTGGATTGCACGTAATTGCCCTGGGTATTTTGCTGTGGGAACATATGAGTTAAAGGACTGGACAAAAGTCAGGACACAACTGCATGCAGCGCAAGTGGCTGGATGCATTAGTCCAGACTGTGGGCATTGGTTTATGCTATGCTGCGATCCTTCCAGCCATGACAAGCCAAAGAAGTGCTTTCTTACTTTGATTCTTGGTTTCTTTTCACAGAGCAGCCACCACTGAATCCATGCACTCTAGACTCTCAAAGAGATAGGTATGCAGAGGACAGTGCTGAGCTAATTGAACACCCTGGCACGGTCCTGGTTTATGGGGATCTTGATTTTTTAAATCTACCACTTGAACGCCCCGACTCCTGTGAGTCTGGGGGTCTGTTCATTTCGGTAGTTGGGCATGGCGCATGGAAAGCCGGTTTGCTTGTGCTGGTGTAACAGGTGGCTGGCATGCCTGCAATTGCACCAGAAGCCCCTGGACACACAGCTCGAGGGGGTCCTGGCCCCGATGTTGCAGCCATTGACATGGTTCCAACTGTGTCACAAGTAGCTGGCTTCACTCCAACTGGAAGGAAAGCCAATGACATCACTCTATCTATGCCAGAAATCTTGACTGTTTATCAAGTTTGTGAATGTGGAAGAGTATCATCTGCCACCATATGTCCCACAACTGCCATCTACCAGTTGGACAATCACGCTGCCAACTGGCATCTGCCACCCCCCAGCCCCATGGGGGGGACGCGCACAACCTGTGCCTCCCCCTCCAGCGGATCCCCTTTGTGACATCACAAGCCTGCCACTGACTAGTCCTGTGCCTTTAGTTTTTATTAAGGAACTGCAGCGTGCAGTCATGAGAATGGTTTATGGTCATCTTGTGTGGAGAATATATTGGAGACTCGTGCAGAACTATATGTTGTGTTGCCGCATGATTGGAAGCTGATTTTTAAGGTGATTTTAACAACTACTCAGTATTTGCTCTGGTACGCTGAACTCTGAGAGCTTTGTACAACAACAGCAATGGTTGCTTGGCAACTAGACTGCCCAATTGACTCAGAACAATTGATGAGCAAGGAACAATTTGCCTCTCCTGTTGTTCAGGCACAACTTCTAAACATCCTTTTACAAGAAGCAGGTCGTTTGGCTCTCAAAGCATTTCATTGTATTTCAGACGTCATAAAATCTAATAGAACACTCGATAAAGCGTTACACCTTACGGTTAACAAAAGAGGAGTTAATTGTTTTTCTTGTGGCCAGGACAGACATGTCATGTGAAATGGTCCACAGGCAGGTACACATTTCGTTAAAGAGCATAACTGACAACAGTATGCCCTTGGTGTTGAAAGCAATATGTGCAGGTGAATGTCATCTCGCTGAGACACAAAGTTTCTCACACACATCTGTCAGGTTCTCACGATCAGGCTTGGTTTTGTAAACTTTCCAGGCACTGACTTTGCCTCACTTCTGCTTTAAAGGGACAGTGACTGATGGCATTTGAAGGATATATATCTATAGTTTCTGAACTGAGCAACGACAAGTGCTTGTCCTTCAGAGGTTATGTGTTTGAAACAGGTCAATTAATAATTTTCAGATTTTGTTTTTGCCTTTACAGGAACCTAAAATGGACAATATCATAATCCCTCTATGCTGAATGCTGTGCTGACTTGCATGGTTAACGTGGAGAAGGGAATGTTTGTATTCTATTTTTAGCAGGCCTTCAGAAGAGCTGCAGAGACCCAACAGGGAGCCTAATCCCTCAGATACAGAGGCCGTGTCTCAATGTCAACAGGAGACCACAGATTAGGGAGTAGTGTAGGCCTTGCTCAGCTGTTTCCTGAAGAATCTTGCAATGAGGATGGCACCAGCTCCAGAGTGACACCCTTTTTGGCCTGTTGTTGTAGCTAGTAACACTGTAATAACTACAACAGATTTTGAAAGCAATATGAACTTGACATCTCCTGATATTCTGTAATCTTGATGAGTGATTGCTGTATTTTTAGCTCTGTATGGAATGCAGGGATTGATTTACACTTACAGGGAATCTAAAGATCTTGTACGTTTCGATTCCAGTTAAGTTTCAGTTTGTACAACTCTGGCTAAGCTACAAGGCTAAGTTTCAGTTACAATAATTAAGTTCAAGTAAAAGTAATTTCTGCTAAGATCAAGTTACAATAATTCAAATTCAGTTTCAGTTACATTTATGTGGAAAAATTTAAGCTCAGTTAATAGTAATTGCCTTTATGTTTCATCTGAGTTTGAGTTGGAATTTAGTTAAGATGATTCTGGCTAAGGGTAAAGTTAAGTCAAGTTATTTCTAATTATGTTTAAGTCAAGTTTAAGTTGCTAAGTCTAAGTTGAGTTAATTCTTGTCAAGTTTGAGTTACATTTAAGCTGGTTAAGACAAGGTTAATTTGACTCCAGTTAATTGTAAGTTCAGTTTAATTTCTGATGATTTTGATTTTGGATACATTTGATTTAAAGATGATTGCAATTAAGTCTGAGTTAAGATAATTCTGATTAAGTGTAAGTCATGTTTAAATTAACATCAGATAATTTTTATTGAGTTTACGTTACAGGTATTTCCAGATAAGGTGAGTTGGATTACTTCTGGCTGTGTTCTGGTTGAGTTCAAGTTGAGATGACTAAATTCACATCAAGTTAAGTTTGAGGCTGAGATTCTGAATCAGTCTGAATCTTTAAGTGAGATTGGATTAAGAGGATGAAGTTAAATTAAGTTTGCTATTGTTTGAGTTATTAAGTCAAATTGAATTGATTATTATTTGAGTTAGGTTAAGACAGTTATAGTTTAATTTCAGATTGAGAATTAATATGCATACAGGCCACGTCCATTTCTTCACCCTTTGCCACTCCAGAGCACAGGGGAGCCTTTTCCGCTCCTCCCCACAGGCTCTCCTAGCATGGGGGAGCAAAGGGAAGCATTTCTAAGCTGTCTCTGCTTGGGGAGACTCACTGGAGAATCCCTCAGCTTCTCTTCAGCCAAGCTGCTGCTTCTGTGGCTGGGCTGCTGCCACCATGCATTCTTGTACTGCTTCCACGGTGGTGAAGGGGTGTCCCCAGGCTCAAGTTGTCCCTCTTGGAGCCCAGGAAACCTTAACTTTGCAACACTGAAACACCCGGGGCCCCTTGTGGCGGGGAGTGCTGTCGGAATTTCTTTCCCTTTAAGTGCAGCAGCTACGATACATGTATCTCCCAGTCCCGAGTGCGGGAGAGGCAGCGCTGGCTGTATAACCCAGCAGAACAGCACTTCCCCCTGATACAGTGACTCACCACGTCACTGCTCTGCCACCGCTTCTGGCCAGGCCCCGCTGGCAGCACAGACCTCGCGCTGCAGCTTCCGGCCTGCCCCATCCCCAGTGCCTGTGCCTGTGTCATCTCAGCCAGCTGGGGCTGTCAGGCGCAGCCCCATGCAGCGCGGGCGGGCAGCAGCTGTGGCGGCGGGGTGGGCATGTCCTGCTTCCGCACTGTCCCAGCACACAGCTCTTGCCCCCCCCCCGCCACAGCCAGTGGAGCTCCCTTTTCCTGGGGCTCTTCCCTTCCCAGCTCATAGCCATGGAAACAGTAACACAGGTGAAGTGCAGAGATCAGGGCATGATGCTATGGGTCAATAAATGTCATGGTGAGGGGGAAGCTCTGCACACCCTCACCACAGGGCCAGGCCAGTCCTGCCCCACAGGGAGCACTGGCACTGCCCCTCAACGAAGCAGAGGCACTGCGCATGCATTGGCCTGGAAGCTTCGTGAATCACTGAGGTTGGTCTGCATGAAAAATTTCTTGCAAATCAGCGAGGTCGCAATGGAGGAGTCTCAATGCAGTGAGGTATTACTGTATCTAAACCCAGAGAGTCAAATTTTTCAGCCTGAATTTACTGAGTGTAGCTCTCTAGACAGTGTGGTGTCATTTTACTGCAAGGAGGACCTCACCTGCTATGACAATGTGAGGGCAGAATATCAAAGTATTTAATAATGCTTAGCCATGTGCCATAATAGCGTACAGGCTGAAGTGAAGAAAGCAGCAAGTTGTGTCAAATACAGGTAGAAATAAGCTTTTCAGAGTATGTTTTACCTCAATTGCAATTTGAGATTTGCTTACAGCAATCATACAGTGTTTGCCATGTGGATGTCTTGCCCTACTATAGTCATTAAAAAATTACTAAGTGACCAATAGTTCCTTATACAGTGAATCCTCTCTGTA
>WEKX01018828.1:0-13824 GCA_013390025.1 Pitta sordida
TTTTTTTTTTTTTTCATCAATTAACATTTCTGATGGTTTAATGAGATTAAACTAGTTGCAGTGCAAAGGCTGCTAGGTACAAGTGGAAATGTCTTGATCAAGAAGGAGAGATAGGGTGACACCATAGCAACTATCATCGGCTTTGTCATGTAATTCAAGTCCTGAGTTAATGACTTAGATACTAAAAAAGTGAAAAGAAACATTAAATTCAAGTCTGAGGCAGAAACCTGATCTTTGTATATATTATTGAAGGAAAAAAAGTGCAGAAAAGATAACCCTGTTGTAAAACTTATGACTTGTAACACCTGTGTCTCAAAGACTTACACATAGGTTTATATTTCTTTTTGTATTCTAACTGACACTCCCAGGACTATATTGCTTGATAAGAGAAATAGTGCCATCAAAGCCAGATATATCACATAAGGGCATGTGAGTTACTAAAATATATTCCTAAATGATGATCAAAGAGTGTGTAAAAACACCATATTATCTAATTTTGAGGATTTAAATTTTTCAGTGAAAGAACTTTCTGTTTTGCCAATAAAAATTAAAAACAAAGGAAAAACTCATCAATTAATAGAAGTCATGCAGGCATGAAGTGCACAGTGCTCAGAAGTGGGCGGTCTCCTGTGTACCAGTTACTGCAGGGTTAAGAACACAATAATTACTTCCTAGAACAATTTCACTAGATGCATGCTTTTTCAGTAATGGGCAGGCTGTTACTGGAAGTAGGCATAAATGTACCATTATTTGTATGCATAATAAAATCTGGAGAAGTGTTATATTCAGGGATTCCCCAAGACTGGCTCTGTAATCTGAATCTCTGAGTCAGATTCTGACTTTTTTGTATTCATTCAACACTTGTATAAATCCAGTCAGCTTAACCAAAATACATTATTTTTACTTGCAGGATTGCAAAGAGGCTTTATTCCTTTTGTTTTCAAGGTAGTGTGGTCAGTGTACTGTAAACCAGATACGCAGCCCGGTAGCTGCTTTTGAGAGCTACTTCATCCACACAGTGACAATCTGAAAACTAAGTGCTCTGCCACACCTTCAGCACACACGGACAGGAGCTTGGAAGAAACAAAACAGAAGGCAAGAAATTATGATGTCCAGGTTGAGAGACTGTTTTCACAAGGCTCTCTATGGTTCCACAGTTGTGCGTTTGATCCCTGGATGGGCATTCGCTTGGGAGTTGGACTAGATGATCCTTGGGGCCCCTTCCAACTCAAAATAACCTGTGAACCTGTGAAGATCAAAGGGCAGAGCCTAAGTGCTGAGCCCTCCCTTTTTGTCCTCATACATCATAGCCTAACACTCACTGTGCCAGTCAAAAATAAGTGAACCTCCCTCCTTCGTGCCAGCTCAGTTGCAACTCAGATTGACTTCTGGATCTGCTTTAGCATGTGTCCATACACATTTTGATGTTGACACAAGGCAGGGAGAGGTGCAAAGGAGTAGGAGGGCAGGATTGCCTTTTTCCAGGGGCATTTTATTGTACATCCAAGTTTTAATCACACTGATTTTCCTGTGTGGACAAGTCTCGGCCCTGAATTTCCTCTCGTCCTTGCTGTTGTCATTCACCCACCCAGTCACACAACTGAGAAAAGGATTAGAAGTACCTAATCTGTGTCCACTCAAAACAGTGGAAAAATCCATAATAAGTTTTATTATTAGAGAATGATGAATATTTAAATTGTTATAGATTCGTATAGTTAGACTGTGACAAAATCCGATTTTTCATGCCAACACATTAGCATATGGCACACTTGAAGCAACTAAGTTAGGATACATCAAGAAATTGGGGGGTTGTGCTATTTTTACCTCAAAGCAGATGTTGCCAAATATCTTAAAAGAAAAATTATTTCTTAACAAAAGGATTTTGAAAAGTTTTCCTATATGCTTGACATTTTTTCAGCAGTTATTCCAAAACAAATTCTTAGCAATGGGACCAGTGAAAGATTTAGAAGAGAAAAACTAACAAATGGAACTCAGAAACTTCAAAGTAATCTAGATTTAAATTGCTATAGCCTGTAACAACACTATTGCTGTCAATGTAACAGGAATTATGTCCTGCATACTCAAACATGTTACAGGACATATACATTATGAGACAGTATTTAAACCACTGTTTGAATTCTTAAGAATGAATGACCTAAAATATATGCTTTAACTTTTGCCCAAACCACTGGGGTTTTTACACTATTTTTAGTCCATACCACTAACAAACTAAGAATGCAGGAAAATCTTCCAGGTTTTGAACCTCGACAAACTTCACCATGAATGAGACAGGACCTCTGGATTTATAACAGAAGCTCAAATAGCGAAAATTTGGGCCTGCTTTCTCTGCACAATTTTTGATGCCTGTTTGGCTGAAAACTTATTTTCAGTCACAATCCTATTTCTGATTACTCAGCATTCTATCTGGTTTATTAATACATAGCTATGAACTCACATACTGGACTCATCATATCAGTGACTTTTTGATTGCCAGTCTGTTTTGAAAACCTCGAAAGAATACCATTCTGCAATCAAATTTAGGCATACATTCATCTTTTGCTGTGTTGCATAATTTCAATTTTGAACTATGTGAGAATTACTGAGAGGATATGATACATAGTATATAGAAATTTCTTTTGTAAGTTCATACTGAGCATTTTTTTCCCCTATGACCCATTCCATTAGCTCATCTAGAGCCCAGTCTACAAGACTATGTGAGGTGACTAATATAAAAGATAAACTTACATTTAAGTAAAACAATGTACTAAGAAAGTACAGAGGAAAAATTCCTACTGGCAGAGGTCTCTTTTATTTGGAAGTTAATTTTCACATTTCTGTTTAGGAACAGTGTTGGAAATGAAGCTCAAACTAGAAGAAAAGTACAAAATGTTGAAAAGCTTTAGTTTATACAGCAATTTTTACTGGGCTTTGCCCTTCAGTCGTGCCTCTGAGAAAACAAATTGAATTTCCTGATTTCAAATGGCAAACTCTGCTATTACATACTTTGTGATTTCAAAGAGCATCTGTCATCACACAAAGACAAATACATTTCTTAGAGAAACATCTGGTACTTTTTTAAACAAGCCCCAGGCCAGGTCTGCGCAATGAATGAAATATGTACTATAGATAGAGTGTTATTTAGTGTTCCTTTTCATTTAATCAACTGTGTGTGGAATGTTTGTATTGTGTTAACTATATCTAAAATATTGGCTCTTCTACCAACTGTTGTCTTTTAAAACTAAATTAAAAAATTATTCTTTGAGTATAACAACAAAGGGCAGTAAATCTGCTACATTTGATTTCCTACTTCTTTGCGGGATATCTGTGGGAAAAGCAGTAGGTGTTCACACACCTCTAAGAAGGCAAGTATGCTTTGCAAAAACCAGCAAAAAGCTCTGTTCTTTTGGCTGTCTGAATTTGCAATAGAGAAATGAATATATATCCAATCCCACACCTCAACTGAGCTAATATCAAAAATCTGTAGTGTAGTTCAGGAAAGAATATAGCACAACTAACCAGAATAGCAGTACCCCTTGAAGCGCTGTTTCTCAGATCATGATTGCTTTCTTGGGCACTTCTTGCAATGATGGCATTAAATCAGCTGGTAGCAAGTTCCTTGCCTTCTGATAAGGTGTCACAAGCTCATTGAGAGCAGTGATGGCTGTATAGGGCTCCTCGATTTCTCTCTGTGGTTAAGTTTTGTTCTGACTCTTGTCTAACCATGTATTTTGCAGTATCACAGTATCACAGTATTAGCAAGGTTGGATGAGACCTTGGAGATCATCAAGTCCAACCTGTAACCCAACACCAACCCATTGTCTAAATCATGGCACTAAATACCTCATCCAGCCTACTCTTAAACACCNCCCATCTCTCTAGTCTGTCAAAGTCCCTCTGAAGGGCTCTCCCATTCTCCGGCAGCTCAACATTTACCCCCAGCTTGGTATCATCCGCAAACTTGCTGATGATGGAATCAATTCCCTTGTCCATATTGTCAATAAACATGTTGAACAGTGCCAGTCCTAACACTGACCCCTGTGGGACTCCACTAGTGACTGGCTGCCAGCTGGATATGGCACCATTCACCAACACTCTCTGAGTTCATCCATCCAACCAGTTCCTAACCCAACACAAAATGCTTCTGTCCAGTCCATGTTCTATGAGTTTCTCCTGAAGCTTATTATGGGAAACCGAGTCAAAGGGTTTGCAATAAATGCATAAGGGGAAGGAATGGATGGGCGAAATGTCTTATGTATAAGAAAGCTGCTGGTAAACTGATCTATGACATATCAAAAGTTAATATGAAAACCAAAAAGAGAAAAGAGGAGCACAAGAGTGGAAAGAAGATGAAATATCTACTTCAGATGATGCCTAATGGCTATAATAATTCATATCTGGGACAACACTTCTCACTTTTCTTGAAATGAAAGGGCTCTGATCAGTTTTTGATTCATTGTATTGCCCCTGTTTGTGTGTTATTCAATATTAGTCCAAATATTTTTAGAGACTAGTTTCTAAATGTGATAAACAACTTCTTGCTTCCTTGAACTCACACTACCAGGGAATGGCACACATTCAATGAGCAGATTTGGCCAATCTTTTTATCTTGCCTCTCTTTTGCTGCAGGGAAAAGGACAACATTTCATCTGTGTCCTCTACATTCACATCCTGCTTTTAGGTGAATGCTTCAGCAGCCAAAAATGCAACTAGCACACTAATGTAAATATACTGCATACATCCAGTGGACAAGGAACCAAAATAGCAAGTATGCATAAATAGATAAGTCATAAAGCCCTAAAAAACCCTGAATTGGAGAGTCAAGCTAAGTGTATGTCTACATTCAAAACAAAACAAAACAAAACAAAACAAAAAGGACAAACAAGACCTCAGAATGCATAAACAAATAACTGGAGGTCAGCTACAAAGATCTCTTGCTAGGCAATGTAACATCCTTCCCATTGAAGTGTCTTTTGCAATACTGTCTGCAAATCAAATCTTCTAAGTTAATCCTTGTTCTCATTAAGGATGAATGTCAATTAACAAAAGTAGTTTCAGAAGGCATGAGTACTATCATGCTTAAAGGCATAAAATAATCTCAGAGTAATGCAAGTCAGTAATAAATTCACATGATTTGGAAATTATTCCATACGAGCTCCTGTACAATTTTATCTATATTCTTCTGAAGCAAGTGAAATGTGTCTCAACTGGGCTGAAGATAGGACATAGAGAACAGTGATCTGATTTGAGCAGCTTTAAGATCTTTTTTATTCTCTACAAACAGGAAAAAAAATGCAGTAAACATTATAAATTACTTTTTAGCAAAAGTCTTTGTGTTATTGTAGCATTTCAGAAAGAAAAATATTACTTTAGAAGGATGATGGCAACCTGACTAACAGTATTGTATAGACCACCACATTCAACAGGCAGATCAAATTACAAAGAGCTTTTCCATTGTTTGAGCCAATGACCACAAAGTGTTTGTACCAATGCCAAGTTTTGCATTGACAGATTTGGTTAGGCAGTGAACTATAGTTCTTTGTAAATTAAATTTAGCATCAAATACTAAAGAGATTTGCCATCGTTGATCCAAGTTATTCCATTTCAAATCTAATGACCATTGTTCTGGGGGCATATTCTAACATGCTCTCTAAAAACGTGAACATTTTAAGATCATAGAATTATTTAGGTTGAAAAGGACCTTTAAGAGCACCAAGTCTAACCATTATTCTGGCACTGGCACATCCATCATTAAACCGTGTCCCTAAGTACCAGATTTACACACCTTTAAATATCTCCAGGGATGACAACTTAACCACTTTTCTGGGCATTTGTTTCAGAGCCTGACCACTTTTTTTCTTGTGTAGAAATTTTTCCTGATATCTAATCTAAATTACCCCTAGTGGAACTTAAGGCCATTTCCTCCTGTCTTGTCACATGTTACCTGTAAGAACAGACTACAGCCTCCTTTCAGGCACTTGTAAAAAAAATATAAGGGCCTCAGCTGGTGCTCCGGACCTTTCACCACCTTCATGGTCCTTCTCTGGACATGCTGCAGCACCTGAAAGAATTCTAGAATCATAGAACGGTTTGGGTTGGAAGGGACCTTTATGACCTCCAGTCAACTGCGACCTTCACTGTTAGCCAGGATTGCTAGTAAATGTTGGAAAGTGGCTCTGTGAGCGCTTCTGCCATCTCTCTCAGTACCCTTGGGTGGATCCCACCTGGTCTCATAGACGTGTGTGTGTGTGTCTAAGTGGTGTCAACAGGTTGCTGACCATTTAACCTTGGATTATGGGGACTTTTTTACGCTCCCCATCCCTATCTTCCAGTTCAGGGGGTTGGGAATCCTGAGAACAACTGGTCTTCCTACTAAAAACTGAAGCAAAGAAGTCATCTAGTTCCTCAGCCTTTTCCTCATCCTTTGCCATGATGTTTCCCCCCATATCCAATAAAGGAGGGAGATTCTCCTCAGCCTTCCTTTCATTGCTAATGTATTTATAGCAACATGTTTTACTATCTCTTATAGAAGTGGCAAGATTAAGCTCTAGTTGGGGTTTGGCCCTTCTAATTTGCTCCCTGCATAACCATCCTCATAGTCTTCCTGAGTTGCCTGCTCCTTCTTTTTTCCCCTGATTTTCAGGCAAAGGTCTCTGTTCAGACAGGCCAGCCTTCTTCCCTGTTGGTTCATCTGTTGGCACATGAAGACAACTTGCCTCTGTACCTTTAAGATTTCCTTCTTTGAAACATATCTAGCCTTTTTGGTTTCTTTACCCATCAGGACTGTCTCCCAAGGAACTCTTTCAACCAGGCTCCTAAAAATGCCAAAGTCTGCCCTCAAGCCGACAGATTGCAGTGGCCACAGCAGACTGCTTGCCCTGAGCCAGCTGGCATCCCAGCTAATTTCTTAGCCTTTCCCGATCCCATGCACACTCCCTGCTTGAACATCTTCAATCTTACCCTCTGCAGAGCCAGAACCAGAAAATCTGAAGTCCTGCCTTACACTTCCTCATTGGGTCCTTCATGAGGTAGACATACAGTCTGGAGATATGCAGGAGGGTTTATCCTTCCAGGAGGATCCGTTCCTTATCCCCCTTTCTCTCAGCTGGCTGATTGCGTGACTTAATCACATCACTGCTCTCTTGTGTTACTTCACTCACTATCCTCTGGATAGTAGCATCCCCAGGCTTCCATGATCTTTTCTTTTATGACCATTATCTTTAGCCAGCACTCTTGGTACAAAATTAATCTACAATAAAAAAGCAGTCCTTCTCACGCTAAATCTGCAAACCTAGATCAGTCCTCCCTACTAAAGTTTGGATTCCGGTTCAGCTATAGTTCAGACGAATTCAATTACTTAAATGAAATAACGAAATTACTTAATTTCCTTGATGTTGTCCCTAAAACATAAAGTCATAAAACTGGAAGAAAGAAAAAAAGAAAAGGTTAAATAGGCTGAGATATTGGCCAGAATTGTAATGGTTACATCATATGAATGCAAACAAAGGTCATGGGGGAGGATATAAAATACACAGAAATACAATTATTTTTCTTTTAACTGATGTAAGGATAAGATGTATAGAAAGCAGAGAAAATAACTCTAGTCTTATTGTAAAGTAAATGTATGAAATATCCCACAAATGTGCAGTTCTCAGCATAAAACAGCATATGTATAATTGTATATATGCATGAAGTTCTTTGAACACAATATTGTCTGATTTCTCTAGTATTTCCACATATAGCAGGTTACACTGAGAGACACAGCAGACCAAAGAACATCCCAAGATAGGCAGAGCAAATTCTCATGTAATGAGGGAGATTGCATCAGTCTGAATAAACTTTTCAATTTATAACAAATTCATATTTATTTAAAACTGATTAATTTTTTTTTCAAAACAGCTTCCTTTTGTGATATGTTTTCATGTATCAGCAATGAAGTATAGCTAGTGCACTCTGCTGTCCATGAAACCCCTGATAGTCAGGACTAGCAGAATCTCTTGGGTGGCTCAGTCTGGGAGGTTTGGGCCAGGGGCAATATGTCGTGTGTCAGGGGATGAAGCCAGAGGCTTGAAGCAGCCCTCTGAGAGGGCATAGCCCCTCTTACCCGCTACAGTGTTTGGGCTTGCCATGCTGCTTGTTTGTAAATGGCCTGGGGCAATTTATTAATGCTTGCTTCTTATTTACTTTATTTGCTCTGGCTTATCGTTGGCAGTTTACAATATTTTTTTGCTGTAGAAGGAAGGTGGCAAAAAGATGGCAAAATGGAAAATCAATGCAATTCCTAAAGGCAAACAAGTTGGGAATGGAGTTTTATGTGGTAAAAGTCTGTAAGTCAAGGAGGTTCTCCTTAGAGTCAGAGAGATACAGTGCCAGAGTAGCTGGAGAATATAAAACTTGTGGTGTCATTTTCAGCAAAGGAAGATGTGGGGACATTAAAGGAATCAAACTAAGACATGAATGCTTTCTTATACTAAGGTTTGGGAATTTTTTTTAAGTCCCTTTAACTTCCTCATTCTTTATTGCTGGCAGAGTGTGAGCTTGTGCAGTTTTATGCGGTTCAATGACTAATACATCGTAGGTACGTTGAAAGATATTTCTTTTGTCTTTTTAACCGGAAATTGACCTCATGAGAGTATTCCCCATAATGCCTATCAATAAAAAAGAGAAATTACGGGCATGTTGCAACAAACATAATGGACACTTTAAAAAATTACTAATGTGAGAAAATAACAAAATATGCTGATAGTCACTTTACACTTGATTATAACTCCAACAATATAATAAATTTAAAATCGTCAACCATATTTTCCCCGATTGTCAAGTCTCTGTTTTGACAAAACTCTTCCATTATTAAACTGAATCAGGATACTGCTTGGCCTTGAGAAAATTTCCCTTAAGACCATTTTATCCGATGAAATGTGTTTCCATCAGGTCTTACTGAAAACATAATATTGTTGTCAGAATATCTTTCTGGTAAAAAAAAAAAATCAATCGATCAAAAGAAAAATCTTTGACAAAAGAAAAAAGATTAACCTTGCTCAGTTTATAACTGGATAAATATTGAAACAGCCTATCAGTCTTCTAAAAGACTGATATTAAGAAGTCACTTGTAGACAATGGTTTACAAATTGAAATACAACATAAGGCAAAACAAGGTATTGCCAACATACTGAAAACCTGAAATTTACATGAAATTAATCCCATGTTTGATATTCATTGTTTGGCTGTTTGTGTTAATTTGGTTTAGCTTGATAACAACAACAGTTTTAAATTAATTAACATAATTATTAAAAAGACATACAATACAGAAAGATGGTGTAATAAAGTAGGTTAACTCTAAAAAAACAATTCCTTTTTGTTGCTTCTTTCATGAATACATAGCTCCAGAAGGAAAAATACAGTGAGCCCCCATGTATTCGCACTCTGCTTCAGTATTTGCGAGTGATTTTTCCGTGAGCTGTGCGACCTCGGCGCATGCTCAGAACGTATCGGGACCCCAGTTGGCTCAGCCCCTGGTCTTGCCGCTCACACTGCAAGCACAGCTGTCCCCGTCTCCCCCCCCCCCCCATCCCCCGCCGCTCGCAGGGCAAGAACAGCAGACCCTGTCTGCTCACAAATATGTAAATTGGTCCCANCAGCCAGGAGCCAGCACAGCGTGCCTGGAATGCGTTTAGTGTGTGTTTTTGAACGGCTGGAATTGTCCTCCGCTGGACTACAAGATGGGGTGACAGGGCGGCCATTGTGTGTGCCATTGTGTGTGCCATTGTGTGTGCCATTGTGTGCCATTGTGTGCCAGGGGCCGCGCCCGCCTCTTGGCCGGCTCTTACCATGCCGTGGCGGCCCCACGCCCCGCCGACCTCGTGCCCCACCGGCCCCACACCCCGCCTCGGTGTAACACAACCAGACAACTGAGACAAGTCCCGCTCTCAGGACCATCCTCCAGACCTTATATGGGGAGGGGGTGGGGCCACGGGCTTGGCATACTTGACTACATAGTGGGTTCGCTACCTTTGTGGATTTCACAACTTGCGGGAGGTGGACCAGACCCAACAGCCCACGAGTAACGGGGGTTCACTGTAAATGTTGTGTGAAAATCAGGACAAAACAAATTAAGGAACATACCGGAAGCACATTAATAATGGAAGTATAGATGAGTCATAAATAGAAGCTTAAGTTCCATCATTGGTCAAGAATTAGGAAACAGAGTGTAATAAAATCCTTAAACATTCTTGTAAGTTAAAACAGAAAACCCCATCTACAATACAAAGCCAAATGCTTCCTTGTGGACATTTTGCTATATACTATGGCAGTGGCACTCAACAAATAGGATTTCTGTCCTTTAATTTAATGTTATGCAAACATCATCATCCTCACTGTAAACCTGAAGAACTGAAGCACAGAGTGATGGAGATAGGAAAATCAGTGAGCCAAATTTTCCTTTCTTCAAATAGCAGCTTTGAAACTCTTTTCCTGCTCTGTCTGGTTTTGGGTTGCTTTTTTTTTTTTTTCAATTTAATATATATAGTTGGAGGAATTATTTGTCCCAACTTCAGCCAGTATTGATAACCATTCTTGATTATGGCTCCTTCTTTCTTTAGCAGATATTTTATAAGTCCCTAATGAACTCACAGAAGTCTCTTAGCACATTAAAAATGTTTACAATCTTATAATTAAATCATTCACAAAGCAACATCAATGAAGAAAACAGAAATAATTTACAGCATATATACTTTTATTTCATATCTACTACTGCTATTAGTTATTATGGGAAGTAATTGTTCCCAGAACATAAGTACTACTAAGTGATTATCATATCATATTTATAGGTAATTTATACCTTGGAAATATTAAAAAATTATTATTCTTCAGTTTTAGAGAATAGTTCAAAAACTTACAAATTCTTCTGTAAAAGATTAAAACTTCTTTTTTATACCATTGCATCAGATAGATCTCCTTTTCCATACTTCTTTCTCATAACACAAACGTTACAGACCTCAAACCATAAAAGAACTCTCAGATCTTTTGTTTATGTTCAATTTTATCACGAAGATGTGCCTGAGAAACTTCTGGAGTTTTAGTATTCAAAACTTAACTATTTTATTCATTAATGACTCCCCCCAAAAAAGTAAATCAAACTTCAAGACAAACACTTTAGAACTCTAAAATGCACCAGGTACTTTTTGAGCAAGAGCGTTTATATGGTTCTCTCCTGTTTGTAATGCTGAAATGTACCACAGTTATCTTGTCATCTAGTCAAGAATAGCAAAGAAAATACACTTACTTAATGGAATTTTTTCTTCTCTGTATTCTACCAAAAAAACCCGGTTCTCATCACGGCAGAATATGCTACCATGATCATCAAGCCTTGCCTCATCCATAGCCCTGTTGCAATGTTTGAGATTTTCTTCTTCAAAAAGCCCAGAACTACTGGTCAGGCTAGAACTTTTTATATTTTAGAAAGATGTAAGTTACAGATTTTATTCCAGAGATCTATATCATAGAATCATAGAATCATAGAATGGTTTGGATTGGAAGGGGACCTTGAAGATCGTCTAGTTCCAAGCCACCTGACATGGGCAGGGACACCTTCCCAGGCTGAACAATCCCAATTCTCTCAGCCTCTCCTTATAGGAGTGGTTTTCCTTTCCTCCGATCCACTTTGTGGCCCTCCTCTGGACTTGCTCCAAGGTCAATGTACCTCCTGTGTTGGAGATGCCAGAGCTGGACACAGTACTCCAAATGGGATGTCACCAGAGTGGAGTAGAGGGGCAGAATCACCTCCTTCAACATGCTGGCCAAGTCTTTTTTGTGGCAGCCCAAGATATGATTGGCTTTCTGGGTTGCAGGTCATGTTCAATCTCTAGTCCATCAGCACCCCCCATATCTTTCTTTGCAGGGTTGGTCTTNGATTTTCTTCTTCAAAAAGCCCAGAACTACTGGTCAGGCTAGAACTTTTTATATTTTAGAAAGATGTAAGTTACAGATTTTATTCCAGAGATCTATATCATAGAATCATAGAATCATAGAATGGTTTGGATTGGAAGGGGACCTTGAAGATCGTCTAGTTCCAAGCCACCTGACATGGGCAGGGACACCTTCCCAGGCTGAACAATCCCAATTCTCTCAGCCTCTCCTTATAGGAGTGGTTTTCCTTTCCTCCGATCCACTTTGTGGCCCTCCTCTGGACTTGCTCCAAGGTCAATGTACCTCCTGTGTTGGAGATGCCAGAGCTGGACACAGTACTCCAAATGGGATGTCACCAGAGTGGAGTAGAGGGGCAGAATCACCTCCTTCAACATGCTGGCCAAGTCTTTTTTGTGGCAGCCCAAGATATGATTGGCTTTCTGGGTTGCAGGTCATGTTCAATCTCTAGTCCATCAGCACCCCCCATATCTTTCTTTGCAGGGTTGGTCTTGATCTGTTCATCCCCCACCCTTATTAAAATTGGGTTTACTTCAACCCATATGCAGGATTTTGTATTTTGTCTTGTTAAACCACATGAGATTCCCATGGACCCACTTCTCAAACCTGTCTAGGTCCCTCTGGATGATATTCCACCCTTCAGGTGTGTCAACAGCACCACTCAGCTTCGTATCATCTGCAAATTTCCTGAGGATACATTTGATTTCTCTGTCTAGGTCATTCATGAAGATATTAAATAACACTGCTCCCAGTATGAACCTTTGAGGGGCCTCACTCATTGCTGATGACCATTGGGAATCTGAGCCTTTGACCACTACTCTCTGAGTGCCACCATCCTACAAATTCCTCTGACAAAAGCCACAGTTGCATGGGCTGAGATGCACTTGTTGGTCCGAGTAAGCTAACGCAGTCACCACGTGCAACTGGGTTGCAATACACTCAGTCAGCTCTCGGGAGAGGGCTATGACACAAGCGAGGTTGCAACACACTCGCCCGTCTGAGAAGGCTAACACTGCCACCACTGTTTTGTTTGTGGGGGACGTCTTTTGTTGTTTTGTTTTTTCTCCAGGAATGCAACAGCACTAAGCAGAGGCTTTTCCCCTCTTTTGACTTCTCTTTAACAAATTGTCAGTATTAATTAGTGGCAGGAGTGGCAGTGTGGGCTGAGCTGAGCCAGGGTGCGGAGTCAGGGCAGCTGCAGAGTACACTCCTGCCAGCACCTGCCTGGCAGTGCTCCCAGTTCACCACAGCCTGCCCGGTGGCACCCCCTCCCTGCACAGCACGGGGGCTGCTGCCCCTTCTCTCCTGCACGGCAAGGAGCCATGGTCCCTTGGCAGCCACCGCCGCTCAGAAGAGGGAGGCGTTTCTCCCATCTTTAACTCAGTGCCCTCAGGGCACACTCACGTAAACTTGTACTGCACTGATTGTAATCAGGCAGATTTTTTTTTCTTTTTTTTCAGCTGGTGAACTTGGTTTCCTCTTCTGGGCCAGTGTCAGACACCAGGGATGGGGCAGCATGGCCATTGCTGGGCAGGGGGGCGAGGTCTCAGCACCCAAAGCGGTGTGGAGGGAGCACAAGCGCTGCCCCATGGGTGCAAGAGGTAGGAAAAATGGGACTGCCCCAGCAACAAAGGGCACTGCGGGGAGTTACATAGGGGCCACGGGGATGAGGGGAAGGTGCTTCTCACTCCTGCTTTCACACACAGACACACACAATAGCAGTCTCCTCCTCCAGCCTGGCAGAGAACAATGCCAGCTGCGCAAAGACGTACGTTTACGTTAAATGCATTCCAGATGGGACTGGCAAGGGACGTGGCTCCTGGATCCTTGCTCCCTCCCCTTGCTGCCCTCGGTAGCTCCGGGGGGGGCTTGTTTGTGTATTCATGAATCACAGAATCACAGAAT
>WEKX01018831.1:3665-16069 GCA_013390025.1 Pitta sordida
CCTGGGCCCCTTCCGGCTCGAAGTGGCCTGCTAGGCTGTGAGGTATCTAGGTTGGTGTTACGCTCTTGGATGTGCTCTCGGTCTCTGTACGGGTGTTAGATGGTGAGTTGGACTAGATGATCCTTGTGGGTCCCTTCCAACTCATAATATTCTGTGATTCTGTGATTCTGTGACACTTAGTTTAACTTTCCTGAATCTAAGTCAGAGGCTTTCTCGTTGTTTAAATATACTGGATTAGTTTTCTCCATAACTTTTATTGTCATGTTCAAAGAAGCTTTAGTAACTAGTAGTTTAGTATTTTTCTTCTGCATAACCATGATGGCAAATTCAGTCACATCATAATTTTTCAGGTGTTATGTACTCCATATTTTAATTTTAGCTAATAAAATATTAAAAGTTTATTAGTATCAAATATTTTGACTGACCATAGAACACTATATTTAATTTTCAACTTTAAATGGTGGTATGTACATTTTCTTGAACATGTCTTTTCTTCTTAGCATCCTAATTTCCTCATAGGCTTCATGTTTTTGATATGTTTAGGAACCCTTTGATCTGTCTTGCACCTTAAAATATTTAATCTCATTTTTTATTTGATGTAATCATTTCTCTTGGGTTCTTTTGATGTTGCCATTGTAGTCATGACTTTCCTATATCTCTTTATTTTTGCTTTCAAAGAGTCCTCTTTGTTCAGAGACAGACATTACTTCCCCAGTGCTATTTTCCTGCCATGTTCGTCTATAAAATATATGCACCTTTTACTTTTAATTTGATTGGCTTTTAGACTATGCCAATTCACAGTATCACACATACAGTATCAGTATCACAGTATTGGCAAGGTTGGAAGAGACCTTGGAGATCATCAAGTCAAACCTATAATCCAACAGCAAGCCATTGTCTAAACCATGTCACTGTTTCGTCCAGCCTACTCTTAAACACCTCTGAGGACAGCGACTCCACCAGCTTCCTGGGCAGCCTATTCCAGTGGCGAATCTCTCTTTCAGTAAATAATTTCTTCCTAATATCAAATCTAAACTTCCTCTGATGAAGCTTGAGACTGTGTCCTCTCGTTCTGTCACCAGTCACCTGAGAGAACTGTGGAAATTTTTTCCATGAATCTTACTCAGTGATTCATGGAGCTTCCCGGTCGATGCATGTGCAGTGCCTCTGCTTCACTGAAGGGCAGCACCAGCGCTCCCTGTGAGGCAGGACTGGCATGCGCTGCAGGGTGGCCGGGTGGCACCTCTCACTCACTGAGGACAGACATAGATCACTCCCTTATGAGTGTTGCGGAGGTTACATGGCATTTTTAAGTCCCACAGTGCCATGAGACTGCATGATCCAGTGCCGTGGTCCCTTCCCTACTCCTGCGTGTCTCCGGGCTGGTCCCTATTGGGAAAGGATAACACACAGTGCCGCAGCATGCCTCAGGCATACGGAGCCTCATGCAGGGATGCATCAGTGCTGACTGCCCCGTCAGCCCTGGGCCACAGGCAGACACTGAGACCCAGCACAGATCTGCAGATGTTATCCCCTCTCCTGTCATTCTAAGCCTAGCTGAGGTCCCTCTCGACATGTAACCCTAGGGACAGCGCTCCCGAGGCGTTGTACTATCCTCCACAAGGACTGTGGACCAAGCTTCTGTCCACTTTCACCCTTTGCCCCACCCATCCATGTGTGCTCTCAAGCATTTGTCCCTTTGTCCTCACCATCTCCTTTCCGAGAGGCGCCTATGAACTGTGATCAGGGGTTGCCTGTGTGCGTATGTGTCTGTGTGCCTGTGTGTCTGTGTGTTACTGTTTCCATGGCTACAGGCAGGGGAAACAATAAAGGGAAAAAACTCTGACACTGATACCCCGCGCTGCCATAAGGGGCCTCGGGGTGTCGCAGTGTTACAAAGTTAACGTTTCCAAAGCCCAGGGACACCCATCAACCCCCTTCCCTGCTGCAGCCCCAGGGTGAGCTTCCCCACCGCAGCAGCCCTGCAAGCATGTGTGCTGGCAGTGGCCTGGTGGCAGTGTCGGCAAAAGCAGCAGCATGGCCAAAGAGAAGCCTAGCAATTCTCCAGGGGTCTCCCCAGTCAGAGAGGTTCCCTTTGCTCCCTTGAGCTGTTAGAGGCCGTGGGGATGTGCGGAAAATGTTACCCAGTGCTCCAGAGTGGTGGAGGGAGGAGCAACGTGCGTGGCCTATATGCATATTAATGGTGTGCCCACATTTGCCGATTAGATGATTCATAGGACCCCAAGAAGACCCGTAATCTGCCAGTACTGTGGTATGACTATGTAATTTCTTGGGATTTGACTATTCAATCATATGCTTATATGATTTAATAATCCGTATAAGGCAACCCCTGAATTTCACAGCACTTTGGGTCCCCACCCATTCCATGAAGCCCGCGATCCATGAAGATAAGCCACTCATGAATATAAAAACGAAGCCCCACCGTCACCCTGCCCACCTCAACCCCAGAGCTCTGCAAGGACTCCAGGGACTTCCCCCTACCCTGTTCTGGCTGACAAGACAGAAGGGAATACCTTCTGCCCATTCCTGTCCAGGGAGTCCCAGGATGCCTCCCTTTTGCCACCACCACCACTGTACTGTACCAAGGCCAGAAACGTCACAGGAGTCAGAGCTGCAGGGAGCCATGGAGGCAGCAACCTGCCCCCAGGCAGAGCCTAGTGATTTAAGGAAAATCAGTCAGGACTCAAGGTATTTGCATGCATGCTCAGAAAAAGTTTATTTTTGGCCCAAGAGCCAAGGAAAGAGGGATGGCAGTGTCCCCTGTCCTGCCAGGTGCCAAAAGAGAATAGCCTTTAACCCCTTGCCTCATGCATATGCAAATCACTCCATGAATATTCATCCCTTCAACATTATATCAGGTATATGCTCTTTGCCATAAGTCCTTCAACCAATTAGCTCCAATGCTGCTCATTCTTTTCCCCTTGTTGTGGCTAACACTTACTTTTGTTTACCTTCAGAGACTTCAGGACAGTGTTTTTCACCCTTAACTCTCAGACCTCCTGCATGATTTTGAAGTCTGCTAATCCTTCTAAAATTCACTAAAAAATCACTAAATTTTCATTAATTCACTAAAATCCCTAAATCTATATGCCCTTACCTAACTCACTAAAATTTGTAATTTTCTGAATCTCCAAATGATTAGCGAGGTCCCATGGAGATGTCAGGCACACAGCAGTGCCAGCTGTGCATAGTCCAAAAAGCAGTTGTTGCAGCAGCAGTGTAGTGCATGTAGCCCAAAAAGTGGTGGTTGCGATGGCAGCATAGTACCAGCAGATTGCTAGCATTGCCACAGCAATGTCCACTTCTCTAGCTGCCTACTGCTCGCCACTTGCTGCCCGTGGCAGTGACTACCCCCCACCTGGAATGGAGCAGGCCACCACAGCGAGGGAGCCCTGGGTGTCTTGCCTCTGAGCCAGCACATCTCCCTAGTGCCGCGCACAAACTATCTCGCCCTGGCCCCACTGCTCTCAGACTGGCATACAGCAGAGAGCGGGGGGAGCGGGACCAAAGAGGCAGAGGTGGCTGGGGTGAGGAATTTGTCCATTTACCCCCTGCTAGACCCAGGCTGAACTGAGTGTGTAAGCATGGAATGTGGGCTGGGGTTACCATGGCAGCAAGGGATGTCACGTGGCTTTGCATGGATGGATCTGGAGATATCCGCATCCTGGCTAGGCCCAGGAGCAGGGTGAGGGTGCTGGCTATGTGGCTGTGTCACTGTTCCTGAAGCCAGCCTTGTCCATGTCCCCCCTGGCAGTGGGGTCCATGTCCCCATGGGCTGTGGGTGATGGGAGAGGGACTATTTTTCCCTGAGAAGGGACAAGGAGGGGTTGAGCCGACCAGGAGTGGTGCAGTTGCAGCGGCACCGGTCTGTTTGCAGTGCCTACCATCTTGCTGCCTGTACCAGTCCATGCCTGGAAGTTTTGATCCCTGCCTCCCTGCTGGAGAAGAAACTGCTGCATGCCCCTACCACACACAACCCTTTCCCTGGGGCACTAGCATAGCCACGCTGCCTGGGACACGTGTGGGAACAGGAGGAGTGGGGGTGAGGGGGCAGTGGTTGCTGGGGTAGGGAATCCATCCATGCATTCACCCCCCTGCTACACCGAGGCCAAGATCAGCCAAGCCGATGTTTCATATTAGGCCAATTTGCCTGGTCTTGCTTGCAAGAAAAGGCCAGACACAGACCACTTCATTCACAAGTGAGCTGGGATGCTGCCTCCACTTGCAAAAGAAAAAAGTCTAAAGGGAAACAGCTGGGCGGGCAGAATACACCCTCGCCAATGGCAGCCCTGCCACCCTCCTCCCTGCCTCCTAGCACAAGGAGCAGCCACGGACCCCCTTGCTGCCACAGGATGGGGGGCAGGGGGTTTGTGCAGATCACCACCAATGTGTTATTGGTGGTGGAAATCATATTCTGCCATTTTCCAAGAACATCCCCCTGCACGCTTCAATCCTGGGCAGGGGTGGGGGCGGGGTGTGGTGGTTATGGGCAAGGCTTGTTTACATATTTATGAGCTTATTTACATACTATATCTTCGCAGCTCACTCTACACCTGTGCAGATGGGAATTATCACAGGAAAAAAATCTCGTGAAGAACCAACAAGTGGCAAGGGTTTGTTGTAGTTGATCAGAGCACCTGGAATCAAATGACTGGATGAGAATGTCAGCTTTCATGTCAAGAAAATTAAAGGGTTTTATCCCCCATGATTGTCAACAATAGCTAACAAATGAAACACCTTAACATGATAAATGGAAACTAGAATAAGACATAATTATTTTAGATATGTCCATTTTCAAAAAAGTTGCACTTTTGAGAGAAAATGAAGAAGAAATTTATGGCAATATAGTCTGCCAGGATGCAAAAACCTTGGCACATTCACATCACGTTTTGATATGGTGCTTGCAAATCAAGCTTGACGCTTGCTTCCTGTGTTTTACATGGTAGGAGTTCAACTTCCAGTACCTGTCCACTATGCTACAACATCAACACCTTCTGTAGTGGTTTGACCCTGGCAGCATGCCAGAGACTCATCAATAGCTGCTCTCTCACTTTCCCTTCCTCATACAAACAGAGGAGAGAGGAAAAGAAAAAAACATTAAAGGTTTTACTATGGCAATTATGAAGTCCACATATTAGAAATCTTTTACTGTCTCAGGCAAAACAAACTCCGAAGTGGGGATATAAATAATTTATTTCTAACAAGATCAAACCCTTAAGTGAGAAGCATCGTCTTTAAGGCAACCTTCTCTCCCCATCTCTCTGTCGCTTACAACAGATACCACATTCCTCCTTCCACCAATAGTAGAGGGGACAGGAGTAGGGGAAAACCAGGCAGCTGGTGTTTCTCTGCCACTGCTCAGGGGAGGAGGCCATTCCCCTGCATTCCATGGGGTCCCTCCAACGGGAGAAAAGACTTTTACAACCCTCTCCAGTGTGAGTCCAATCGCAGGGGCAGCAGCTCTTCCAAACTCTGCTGCCCATGGGTTACTCCACAGGGTGCAGTCCTTCAGTAGAGGCTGCTCCAACTTGCGTCCCATCCCGAGACGCAGATCCTACCAGGTAGAGGTCTGCTCCTGTGTGGACTCTCCTCACCATGGGCCACGCGTCTCTCCCAGGACACTGCTCCAATGTGGGTTTCAACAGACTGCAACCTCCACCTGCTTAGTGTGGGCTTCTCCACAGTACACAGGTGTATCTCTGCATCCCTGAGAGCTTTCCACATGCTGCAGGGGGACAAGCTGCTTCACCACAGTCATCACCATGTGCTGCAGTGAGACACCTGGAACATCTCCTCCCCCTCCTTCAGCCCTGGCCTTGGTGCCTGCATTTGCTGTTACATCTTCTCACTACACTTCTCTGGTGGCCATGATTGTCTTCTTCCCCTTACCTTTTTTTCCCTTCATAAATATGTTATCACAGAGGTGTCTCTATCATTCCTGATTGGTTTGACCTTGGCTAGGGGCAGGTCCAGTCACGAGCTGGCTGGCATTGGCTCAGCCAGCTATTAGAGAGGCTTCCAGCAACTTCTCGGAGAAAAGCCTCCCCTATAGCCCCCACAGCTACAGTTATACCCCCTCATTTGTGAGGAATGGTCATGTCAGGGCTGGTGCAGAATGTCAAATTCACAGACACGTGCAGGCCATTAATATGCATGCAGGTCATGCCCATTGCTCCACCCCCTGTGACACCGAAGCACTGCAGATACTTTTCCACCCCTCCCCACAGGCTCTCTCAGCACAGGGGAGCAAAGGGAACTGTTTTTGAGCCCCCTCTGACTCGGGAGACACACTCGAGAATCCTTGGTGGAGCAAAGGCACTGCGCATGCATGGGCCGGGGAACCTTGCAAATGCTGGAAATCGAATTGCAAAAAATTTTCCTCCCAAATCCGCGGGGTTGTAATGGAGGGGTCGCAATGCAGCAGGGATATACTGTACCAGAAAAACAGCCACAAAAAACCACAATACACCTTCCTTTCCCCAGGCAAAGCCAGAATTTTCTTAAGAGTGACCACACTCAGAATTTGTTCTCCAAAAAGAGAAAATATGTTCCATTTTTTTTGAAAATAAATAAATCAAATAAATTAAAATTGAGGTTATTTTGAGTAAACTACTTGTGCACCTTTCAGTCTGGAAGAGTCATGTAAACATTCCTCCATATTTTTCTCAACAGTATTATTGTCACAAAAGAAATAATAAAAAGGACATTAGAATTCTGTACCTTGTTAAAAAAAAAAAAAAATCCAATTTGCCATGAATGCTTTGACAATATTTTTACACATGTTCTTTCTATATCAAAAATAATCTTGACATTCTGTATGTCAGTCATGTCACCCAGCTAATGCTCATTTATAATTGCATGATCATTATTATAATTTTAAAAGTACGATATGTGAAATCAAGAATACGGTGGAAGTTGTGCTGTACTTTCACAACAGTGGGTAAAATAGAAGGTTTCAAGGTTATCTCAGCATTACCTTCTTAAATAATATTGAGAAAGGTTAAATACTGTATTAGTGCGGATTTTCAGAAAAATGTCATTTTGGGAAAGCTGAATGCAAGGGAGCAACATTAAGATGAAATTACCAGCAAAGAGGTTGTTCTTTCACTGAAGTAAGCCCCACAGATATTGTAGTGTAATTTCTTGTTAATGAATGCATTAATAGAACTTTAACACAGAAAAAAACCCTGACTTTTAAACAATTACAGTTGGCCTTCTTCTAATTTGTGCCCCTCATATTGATACTTCACATCTTAGTGGCATGATATTTCAGGGATTGAGGAGGTCCCTTTTCACAGTTGTGCATGCACAATCTGGCATGCATGAATATTCAATTAGGCAGTTATGAATATGCAAATTAACCTGCACAGCCATGGCGGCAGCAGTGGCGGCTCCGCAGCTTCCCCCGGCTCCCGGCACCGGCAGCAACTTTGGTTCCCGCCCCCCGGTTTAGCTCAGCTCGGGGTGGCTAGCCTGTGCCACAGAGGCGTGGCAGAGCTGAGCCCGGAGCTCACCGCTTCTGCAGCAGCTCAGCTCCGAGCAAGGTAGCTGCCTGTATTTATGAAAAAATTACACACTCTCAGGTTAGAAATGGTGTCAGACACTTTCTCAGGACAGACTTGGTGTCCGAAATCAGACACCACATCTACCCCAAGTATGGAGAAACCCAGTCTACCCACCTGGAGAAACACCGGGACAGCAACACGGACAGCTTCCTGCATCAGTGTCCCCAGCCGAGCGAAAAAGGGGTCTTTCCCTGTGTGGAGTGGCCACAGGCACCGGAAAGCAACAACACAAGCACCAACCCACAGCAGAGCAGTGCCAAAACAATGCCAGAGCGTCGGGAGGACATGTGAGAGTGCAGAGAAAATTTGCATATTAATGAGCTGACAATCAATGTGGAAAGAGGACTTTGTCATGCCGTGCTATCAGAGACCTGACTGTATCAATCTTTTTTCAAACTTGGTATGACAAAAACAATTTATATTGTTTAGATACAGTAATTCCCTGCTTATTCATGGTCCATATGTTAGTGGATTCCAACTCTCATGGTCCATTTTCCCGTGAGTTGTGCAACCTTGTGCGCACATGCAGAATGAGCTGCAAACTCAGCCAGCTCATGAATATGTAATAAATTCATGAATATGTAAATTGGTCCTGCCCACTGTCACCACACACCAGACTTGCCATCCATCCTTTGTTTTCACCATTTAGGGGGAAGTGGAACTGCTACCA
Organism: Pitta sordida; assembly: GCA_013390025.1. Taxonomy (NCBI): domain Eukaryota; kingdom Metazoa; phylum Chordata; class Aves; order Passeriformes; family Pittidae; genus Pitta; species Pitta sordida. The sequence goes on from WEKX01018831.1 coordinate 11,922, forward strand.
TCTCCATGAAGTCAAAGGTGCTGCTGTGGGGCCAGCGCAGAGACACCAGGGCCGAGCTGGTTGGGAACTGGGGGATGGTGGGGGACGGTTGCTGCTGCCAAGGACAACCCTGGGGTGGTGGCGGACGGGAGGTGTAATCGCCAGGGGCTCCCAGGTGGCCAGGACGGGATCCGCTGTCTTGGCACCGTGCCTCAGCTCTGCCCTCACCACCGTGACATGGGCAGCATAGCCCGGTGTGTAGCAGCATCAGTGTCGCAGGCTCCTGACATCAGAGTCCGACCCCTAGTGCTGGCTGCAGAAGTCTCCGTGCTGCCCAAAATAAAAAGTTCCTTCCAGGCAGCAGCAGTGTGTACATGTACTTTATCTTTTTTGTAGGTGTTTATTGCTGTGTCAGAAACACTTAAAACAGTTCATACCAGACAGGCCTGGGGGGTCTTTTCTAGGATGTGTAGGGCGGACAAGGCAGGGGGAGGAGGTGCAGAGAGAAGGTAGGAGAGGGAAGTGGACAAAACTGCAGGCTAGGGCAGAAGGTGCAGGAAAGAACAGTTCTGGGCGCAGGATACATCTGTCCTCTGGTGCTGCGTTGTCTCTTCCTGCCCATCTACCCCTGACCCATGCATCTCTGAGGAGTGGCATCAGGAACATATCACAGTAGCCATCAGTTTTTTCACCCTGCTCAGCCACTGTCGACCCGCACTCCTATGGACATCCCTGGCAGGAGGCGGACCTTGGCCACTGCCTGCCGTGGATGGAGCAGAGGGCTGCAGGCTGGGGAGAAGCAGTGATAGTCAGCTTTCCCTGGCCTGTGGTATTGATCTGGCTGCATGCAGTTCTCAGTCTACGGAGGGCCCACTGCCACAAGCCCAACCATGCTGAGTGGTGAAGGAGGAGAAGAAAATCCATCAATAACTCCCCCTCAAAACCACTTCACTCGGCGTGGGGAGCAGCTTAGCACCATGCTTCTTGGAGACAAAACTTCTTTGTGGCATGATGATGCCTGGCGATGGTGCTAATGGATATGTAAATTTGGCGTGAGCCAGGCAACAAGGGGTTACCATGGTTACCGTGCCCGAGACAGGCACTGCAGGTGCCCAGATAGGTCTGGGTTCTGCCATGGACCCACCCAGCCATGGCTACAGTAGCTGGGATTGGCTGCCCCATCCATCTCTGCCACAGAGTCTCTGCTGCCTGTTTATCCACTTGGATTGACTGAGGGGTTAATAAAGTCTATATCATGATGGGCAGAGATACGGCTTCCTTCCTGAAAGCCTTGATACCACTGCACTGCTGGTCTGCTCCCATTGCAATGGGTTGCACCGAAGGGAAAACTCCTCCTGTGCCTAGCCATTTCCCTTTCTGACCTCCCTTCTGCTGTTATGGGTTAAAGGGGAGGTCAGAGCTGCCAACACTGTCAGGGGCGTAACCGTCGTGAAGGTGGCTGTAGCCCTTTCATCTGCAAACACAATTGAGCATCCCATTGCCAGATGACGAACCAGGAGAAAACCTCTGTAGTTGCCTTGGCTTTGCACCCTGGCTCAGCTCTGGCTGTTCACACCGCCATCCCTGCCAGAAAGTCGAAAGCTTCACTTGGGGCTGTTTGAGTCCTGGAAAAAGAAAACCCGAACAAAACACCTGACCCAAACATAGCAGCAGCGCATGTCGCAGCATTGCTTGCATCACAGCCCTCACCTGAGCACTGGTTGGGTGCACTGCAGCTCCTTTGAGAGCGGCAACTGTCCCAACCCATGCAGTTGTCACTCCCATCATGCAGTGCCAGGGTACCCACAGCACTGCCTCAACCAGCAGTGACCCCATTTCCCAAGCCTTCCCCAGGGTCCTGCTCTGGAGCAGCACGGTGCCTCTGCTATGTTTGAACACAAGAGACATACACCAGCAACACAAATAAAACCCAACACAGACACGGCAGGGAAAAGACAGTGGCAGGACCCTCCATGCACTCAGCTCTGCAGGGGGCAGCCGGCGCCAGCGCAGACTCTGTCTTCAAGGCTTTCAGCCATGCTGGCTGCTGCGGGGTTTCTGTACTTGGAAACACAGCTCTCGCCCAGGAGCTGGGATTCCATGGCTAGGAGGGGACCAAAGGCATTTCCTCCACATTAATGACGTGCTAGAGAGTGAACCAAGCTCCCAGAACCGCCCTCCAGACTTTAGTCATGGAAAGGACGTGGCTACAGGTGTGATCTAATTGAATACTCATGGGTTTGCTATCTTCATGGACTCCAGAACTCGTGGGGATTCAAGCAGACCCAATAGCCTACGAGTTCTAGGGGTTGCCTGTATTTCATTTGCACAGTTGGATGCACTAATGAGAAATACCTAGTTTATTATCCAGAAACGTGGATACAGTAAATAAAATAATTAAAATTCTTTCCACAGCATAAACATTCAGCAGTGTAATGTCATTTGCAGATCCATCATGAAGACCGATGTGATGGGGTTTTTCCATGTACATGGTTGTTAAGATGAAAGAGTTGAGGAAGTGAGAACTTATACAGTGAACATCTGACCAACAAAATATTTTTTCCTTCCTTTCTTGCTCATGTCCCCAAGATTTGAGTAGGAAAGGTGAGCTAGAGGGTTTCTATTAGTCCTCTAACATTGCTATTAAGCATGCAGTTAAAGCCAAGAAAAATGTGACAGTTATTAAATGACCTCAAATAAAGGAAAATAAGGAAGTTATTTTAGCATTGTTAGAAAAGTAGTCTCTTAATTAGGGCACTAGAATGTAATTATGTTCCCCTCTTTAGCAGCAAGTGGCAGGGTCATCTATATTTATACTGAGGTAAAGAGACAAAACACATTTATTAAAACTACTAACTTATTCCCTTGCAGTATCCCTGATCTCCCAATATTTACCTGTGCTGCTCTGCAAGGCTGGCCCCACTGCATGTCACAGAATTACAGAATCACAGAATTCTCTGAGTTGGAAGGGATCCGCAAGATCATTGAATCCAACTCCCTAGGGAATGCCCATACAGGGATCGAACCCATAACCCTGGTGCCATGAGCATTATGTTTTATCTATCTGAGCCAATCTCAGGGTCATGTTATCTTTTTTTTTTTTTTGTTCTTCTCTGTCTTCCTCTTCACATCACATCTGTGAGTTGTGGAAGCATGTTACAAGCCCCTTTCTTAAGTTATATATACACCCTTATCCAGTGACACCCAACAAAGCACTGCTACTGCAGCTACATCATTAATTTAGTTTGTTGTAGGGTATCTTTTCATGAATGATTGTCTTACATCCCTGATCGTCCTTAGGGACAACGCTACTCACTCCAAATCCTTTCCCTCCTGATGGAAACAAGAAATGTAGAGCATTCAGCTCTCCAAGCATGCTAAATAAATCTCAGAAATTTTTCTCAGAAATTCACACTGAGAAAACACAGTGGTAGACATGGACATAGGGGACATAACAACTGAAATAAAATCTAACCCTACACCGTTTTGTAAAGCAGATACACTGAGTAAACTCCACTTCTCCCTATTCCTCACAGAATTAATGAAATCACTGGAGAAAACTGTATGAAAGGGTGAGGACAAAGCAGAAATAGGAAGTTATACAGGGTAATAGATTCTCTCTCATTTTTGTTAATACAGTTATACCCCCTCATTTGCGAGGAATGGGTCAGGCCACAGGCATTGCAAAAAACCTAACTCGCAAAGAAGTGCAGGGCATGCAGGCCACACCCATTGCTACAGCCCCCGGCACTCTGGAGCACTGCAGATAATTTTCCACTCCTTCCCATGGTATCTCTCAGCACAGGGGAGCAATGAGAAACGTTTCTAAGTGGCTGCTGTGACCATGTGTGCTTGCAGCCCAAACCCCGTGCCACTGCTCCCCCCACCAGGCCCCCAGCCTGGCCTGGCCACAGTGCTTGCACCAGCCCAGCCCCAGGGGCCCCGCGCCAGCCCGCGCATGCTCGCCCTGTCTCCACAGCATGGAAGGGGTGTCCCTGAGCTCTGGTCGGCATTCTTGGAGCCTAGAAAACCCTTAACTTTGCAACAATATGACACCCCGTGCCACTTATGCCAGGGAGTTTTTTTCCCTTTAACATCCACCAGTCCCGGTAGAGGCAGTGCTGCACGGGCTTTGCGTAACAAGGAATGGCATGTCTTGTGGTAGTGCT
>WEKX01018831.1:18260-37670 GCA_013390025.1 Pitta sordida
TCTCCCTAGTCCATAGGTTTACGCTATGGCCAGTCCAATTCACGAGCAGCAGCGGGATGACTGGAAGAACATTTCTATCCCTTCTCTCATGGGACTGGGGGCCTTTGATCTCTCAACCTCCCGACGCAGGTGCTGAACCGGCCCCTACATCTTGCTACTGAGGTTTTTTCCCTTATCTCTCAAGTATGTTATTCACAGAGACGTCTCTATCTCCTTCTGCTCGTGACTTTGGCAGAGACAGGGCCCAGGCAAGAACTGAGCTGTTAACCCCCTCGCTGCCAAAGCAGCACTAAACCTAAAACCAAGACAATTACCCTTTCCCAAGCAAGATCTCGACCCACAGACAACAGTTCTTCCATTCTCTTTTGCCCGAGAGTCACAGCACAGGATGTAGTGTTTTAAGTGCTACTTTGCTACTTCATTATGAACCTATCCTAAAGTACATAGTTCAGATCCTACCACAATGCAATTCTGTCACAGAACATCTGTCCGAAAGGATCTCTGTCGAGCTCTGAGTTCCGGCGGCCAAGTGTTTCTGGGCTCCCAAAACATCCGCAGCTCTAGCAGCATGATTCTCCATCTTCAGTTGTGGCCTCAGGTGGATTCTGCATTGCTGTTTCTCTCTCTCTATTCCATAGGTTTGCAGGTAGACAGTCTGCTTTCACTTTAGTCCATTCTACAAGCAGCAGCGGGACGCCTGGAAGAACATTTCCACCCTTCTCTGGTCGGCCTGGGCTGGGGGTCTTCATGGCTTTCAGCTTCTTACACATGTCCTGACTTGACCATCTAGTTTCTGTTACTAACTGTTTTTTTTTCTTTTCTCCCAAATATGTTTATTCACAGAGGCATCTTTATCTCTAACCTTGAATTCCATGGCAGCGACTGAGGCCCAGGTAAGAGCTGAGCTGTTAACCCCCTCGCTTCCAGAGGAGCAAAAAACCTAAACCAGGACACTCGTTTCCACCTCCTCCCCACCCCCGGCTTTACTGTATTTACTGGTTTTACCATATTTACTGTTTTTACCATATTTACCGGTTTTACCATTAATACCCTATTTACCACTCCTTCACAGATTTTACTTCTTTTGGCATCTTTCTGGAACTGAACCCTGGCAGTATTTGAGGCATTATTGCCATATTTTAAAGACTTTTACTGTTTTCTTGGTGAAGCAACCATTAAGAGCACTCACTGCCTTCCAGCATCCTCTTGCAATGTCAACCTGCAAATTTTGGTTATCACATCATGGGGCTTTATTTCCTATCCAACCAGATAGTAAGACTATCCTGTATTCTTTCCATCATCTACCAACTGAATACATTTCAGGCCTTCCCACTCTCTCTCTGCATTTCGTTCCTATTCTCTGCATACACACTGCGGTATCCTCTTCCCAACTGAGCTGCCATCAGTCTGGAGCACTCCAGGAGGAACCACTCCTTTTTTTTAAGCTTTCTTTTGCACCTAGGAGTGCTACCATATGTGGAATGGTATTTACATGTAAGGGAAGTCAACATTCTGAAAGATAAGACAGCTTAAGAGGGAATTGACTGTGTAAATCCGCAGTCTGGAGAATTTCCCAGGAGACGTTCTGTGGACTAGAGGCTCCAGACATGAGTGTGTACATTCCCAAGAGCATTTGCTAATATCTGCACACATTATCAAAACTAATCCTCCTGTTTGTGTTGGCTGAAATAAAGTGAATACATGTTAAATCCATGAGGAAAAAAAAAAGTAAGAGTTTCTGGTTCTGTAGGATATTGGTTTTGGATCCCTTCCACCAGCCCAAAATGTAGGCTGAAGAAGGTGGGTTTTGAGAAGCATGAGATTGTTACTGCTGTTATTGGTTGGCTGTACACATCTCTACTCAGCTTGTTCCAAACTGATATTCTAAGCCCCGTCTCCTATCTCGACACCATATTAAAGGTAGGATCTGTAGAATACTACAGAGCTTCTCTGTGAATAACCTGGACCCTTTTTCAGCCTGACTCTTTGCTTAGTATGAGTAAGTGCCATGCATTTTGAGATACTGTTATGTCACTCGACTTCGGAGCAAATTCTTCTAAATCCTGGATTTCATAATTTGGACTTTATTTTCAACACACAAATTAAGCTTCTCTGAAAATGATATCAGAAGTCGCTCACATATGAAAATAATCTAGAAAATTTGAGGAAAATTAAATTTACAACTGTTATCTTTATGTAACTCTATACATAATTTTATAGACACGCAAGCATACCTTAGACACCTTTTTCTGTGTCAGAAGGTGTAAAGATTTTACGTATCTAGGACTTCTGATAGTAAGAAAAGCAATAGGTGTTAATTTTTCTAAGTTTTGTACATAAAAAATCGGTTGTGATTGGCCTCTTAATTACAGTAAGAGTATAGGCAAATTTTAATTTATAATGCAAATATCACCATAATGAGAAAATAAATTAAACATTTAATTATTTATGTCCACATCAGTACAAAAATTTCTTACCTACAGGAATTTAGATAAATATATATAGTGGGAGTAAATTTTTCTCTTAAATCCTTAGTTATCTGCTACTAGTTTTGGTCAACTCTGCTTTGCAATGTTCAGGCAATAAAGTTCATCCTTTGGAAGACTGTCCTAGACTAAACAGGTCTTGCAAAACATGAATTCAGAAGAAATAAAATAAGATTTAAAATGAAACAGGGAAAATTACCTAGGAGCATGTAGAAATGCAGTCTATGTGAATTTCCCTGCTAGGAAGGACTCAGATAATTACACTGATTTAGAAGTTAGAGTAATGTACAGTGGTGAGGGTCCCCCCCTTTCAGGCAGGCGACTGGGGTTCGATTCCCACCAGGGAGACAGTGGTGTCGTTTAAGAGTTGGACTCGATGATCCTTGTGGGTCCCTTCCAACTCAGAATATTCTATGATTCTATGAATGTAAAATCATAGAGTAACTGTAAAATCATAAATGGGAGATCACGAGAGTCATTGTTGTTTAATACAGGACAACAGAAAAGCAATTTCTGAACAATCTATGTTGCTTTCAGAAAGGACAATTTTTTGTCCCAGCCTCTGTAAGTACTGTTTATCTGAATGATGGATATACATGCTTCCTTATCTCCTAAATAAGTATGATGTATTGGTCAATATGCTTCCATCAGTCAGTTAGGGCCAGGAGGTCTGGGAAAACGTTCATTTTGCACTAAGTGTGAAAGAGAAGGACAATGACTTGGCAGTTACAGTTGAGTCTCCTATATTGCCGCCCTGTGGTCTTAATCAGGGTCCACAAAACCCTACTTCTGTGTTGAATGGCGGCCGCACTGCGGCTGCAGCTGCCCGCAATGCTGTCATCGCCTGCGCCACCGCCTGCGCCACCACCGCTGCCACCGTGGCCACACAGTTGCAAAAACGGGTCTCCTTCGTCGCTAAAAAATCATGCCGTTAGGATCTGAAGCCACAATATGGAGGGGCGTGAAGTGCAAGAGGGCCAAGTGTATTTCAATTCCTCACATCACAGATCATATACGTATAAGAATACAATTTATAAATGTCATTCTACTAAAGCCAAGACATCTTAGCAGAAAATACTGTTTTATCTGATTATAGTACTTGTTTAATTAATGTAATAGGTAGACAAGACACTACCAAGCTAAGCAAAAAAACTATTAATCCTAAGAGGACTGCATTTTGAAAGTTAAATATATGTCTGATCTACTGATGATTTTTGTTATTCTAAGAATAATGATGGCGTATTCAAAAACAGTTTTCTGTGTGCAATTTTTCTTTGCCTTCTTTAAATCATTCTCCTTGCAAGTTCACCTGAACTATTACGCATTTACATGGAGCACACCTTTATGCAAGAGAGTATCTTACAATCTAAGGCTGTGTACTGTCAAATTCAATCTTAACTGCATACGCCATCTAGGAAATTTCAGCATTTGTGCAACATATTTATTCAGGTGGAATTTAATTAAACTGATCAAATGAAAGTTGGCTACTGAGTTATTTCAAAGCATGGGAGCAGAGAAGTAGACAGCGACACTGGAACAATTGGCAACCATCTAGGACATTGTCACTTCTTCGTAGCCCTCAATTAGCCATTAATAATTTTGTGAAATTTAAATTCAATTTGCATTGAGTAAAAACAGATTTGGGAAGAAAGACCTGTTAAGCTACGTATTTCATCAAGTCTGTCAAAATGTGAAAACCTCCAAGAGTACACTTTTTGACCACTAGAAGCAATTGTCATATTGGCAACTGTATACGTACATGTATACACACACTTCATATATTTTCCCTTTGCTTTATTATCTTTTCCTTCATCTACTGAGGCCATGACAGAACACAAACCGTGATGAACTGCTGTCTACCTCCAGATTATACAAAATTGAGGGTACAGTTAAATGAGCACTTTGTACACACATTTATGTACTTAGCAAATTATAATTATCAGAATTGCTAAAAGAATCCCCAAAACTTCTCTCAGCTCTCCATTTGTCTATATATTTGATTGTCTTTACCATTTAGAGTGTAGTCAAATTGAAAGCTGCAGCAAGCAGTTGTAAAAGGCCAGCACAGAGGCCACATGTTCACTCCATGTGCTCAGACTGGCATAGATACTGTTGGCTTTAGTAGCAGAGAAGTATTTGCCTCTGATCAGTTGAACTGCTTCAGTCTCTTGCTTGTCTAGGACTATCTCACAACCCTGTAGCATTAACTATAGGGAAACCATGGCTGACAATGTTTAATGTAACCTATAGCAACTGATTCATGGACACTCAACAGAGGTACACAGAGAAACTGAGAGGAGTTTATTTGTTACATACATTTTATACCCCTATGGTGACTAATACATAATAAAGCTATTGTTCTAAAGAAGTAATCACACCCTTACTGTCCAATAATTTTTCTGGTTACATTTTAGGCATTGCTTCTTCCATCCACCGAGTTTCAGTGAGATTCTCACAAGCTGATCTTTGCATACGTGTCCTTCTTTGCTGTCTTCCAGATATACGGTTAATTCTTGTATCTCTTTCACTAGCCGAGCTGTGTGGTTTCCACAGCGGCATTGAGTGCATCAAGTTTAATGCTTACAGTTACCTGTGCTAAAAAGCCTCCAATGAGGAAAATCACACACCCTCTGACAGTAACTGTGAGATCTTACATTTTAATCTCACTTCATTAATCATTTGACTCACACCAAACACGGCTAATGTGTGTGTATGCATGTGTGTGCATACGTGGGAAAAAAGCCTGCTGCTGCAAAGCTCCTGGTTAGGACTGCTGCTGCTGCTATGACTAGACCTGCCAGAGAGCACGTAGTTTGCAGCCAAGATGAGCAAGTCCGTGAAGAAGCACATGGCCTGGAAAACAGAGAGTTGGAAATATTTAAGGCAGGTTGGACAGGGCTCTAAGCAACCTGATTTAGATGAAGATGTCCCTGCTCATTGCAGAGAGGTTGGACTAGGTGGCCTTTAAAGCTCCCTTCCAACCCAAACCAATCTATGATTCTATTTGTAGTCCTATACTTCATGAAGCCAAGAAATAATCAGTACATGAAGAAGAAATTAAAGGTACCCAGACAAACTGTAAACCAAATTATTTCATTTCTGTTATTCAGCAATTTAACTATGCAGAAAGCAAATAAGGACAGAATTGAAGAGCCAGGCTGTAAGCATGTATTTTGATGACTGGATGCTAATGGGGCTATCACTTTCTTTTGCATGAATTCACTATGTTACCACCTTAGCTCTTTTAGGTTTATGAACTGTTCATAGGCAAAGTCTCATTGTCTTTAATACATTTGCTATGTGTACGCATTCCTGGAGCAGTACAGAAAACTAAATTTCAGGATAATTTTGGTAAAATGTTTGATTTATGTGTTCTCAGGTATGATATTGGGTGCTGATATTGTGGACTGTTTCAATTATGATATTGGCTGACACTCTTCCTGCAAATAACAAATCTTCCTTCCCACAGACCCCCACTAACAAGTCCAGGGGCAATTCTTAGATGTATATTGTTCTATTTCAAATAATTAAAAATCTGAGATTAATGAACATTAGTACAGTGAAGTGCTGAGGCATGAACAACAGGCTCTGAACCAGTGCTGAAGCCTGAACAGCAGATCGTGAGCCAGAGTTGACCTCTGGATGAACCTTCCAACATAATGTTATATTTAGCCATGTATTTGCTTATTAGCCAAGATTCTGTATACTACAACTACACCTGTGTAAACATGTATGCTTGTTAGTAACTTGTGTAAGTTTGTATGCTTGTTAGTAAGATATATTGGGTATCAGCTTATTAATGAAGACTTGTATCTCTTCATTAATGAGATATGAATGCTTCTATTTTCCTGGGTTTAGCAGGCTATGGAAGTAGATGACTTCTACAGAAAATGGTTCAAAATTGACTCCCTTGATTTTCCTCTAAGCCCTGGCTAGGTTTTGGGTGAAACTCAAGGAGAGAAGAAAACCAGATATTTTGTCACACTAAGTTATGATATAAGCTTGCTTGTTTAACACTATAAAAGCTGGACCCTTTCACAGTGAAGACGGAGACGTCACCTATGAGTGGACTCACTGCATATCCACTCCCTGGATGGTTCCCCGATCCTTCCCTGTGACCAGGACTCATCAGCTGAAGTGTGGATCTGGATGACTGCAATGTATTAAAGGGTAACTGCTGATGTTTTTTTCTTAATCAGTGTAGACACTATAGACACCCTTGTAGTGATGATTAGGTGTATTGCTAAGCTTATTCTTTTGTAATCCTTTGTCTCTTTTGTAATTTTTGGCTGTTTTGCACTATAGTAAATTTATACACCTGCTCCTTAAAGTTGGTGTCTGTGTTTCTTGTGCTTGTGCGAAACAAACATACAAATATTATTATTTGTAATTCAATTTATTACAAAGCAAAGACAGCCAGCGCTGCGCACATGGCTTGGTAGTTTTCAAGTCCAGAGGTGCACAGTTCACTAGTAGGTTTCACATTTTATATTCTATGATTATACCTATACATTAGCCATTCATACATGTATATTAACCATCAAAAAAATAGCAGGAGTTATTACAATTAAATAATTTACATGAACATAGCCCACTCTTCCCCCCCCTCTGGGCATGCTCAGTTAATTGTAGGGAGGATAACAGGTGGTCATAAGGATGAAATCAGAGTCCATCATCATCATAAACTTTTCACCCCATTCATAAAACTGGCCTGAAGCGGTCCATAGCACTCATTATCTCTCTTGCTGAATTAATCAGCTTGGTCCATTGTCATGGTTTGGTTTTTTTTTTCCTCTGGCAGCGAGGGGGTTAATAGCTTCTGCCTGGACCTCCCTCGCTGCTAAGGAGACCAAGGTCATAAGCAAAAGGAGATAGAGACATCTTTGTGAACAATATATTTGAGAAAGGAAAAAAAAGTTAGTAGCAAGATGTAGATTGCCAGAGCAGGGCCTGTGTGGAGAAGCTGAAAGCTATGAAGGCACGACCAGGCTAGCCAGAGAAGGAGTAGGAAGGATTCCAGGCATCTCACTGTTGTTCGTAGAATGGACCATGGTGCAAACCTATAGAATAGAGAGAGAGGAACCAGTGATGCAGAATCCACCTGTGGCTACAACTGAAGATGGAGAATCATGCTGCAACAGCTGCAGATGTTTTAAGAGCCCAGAAACATGGAGCTGGAGCTGAGCTCGGCAGAGATCCTTTGGACAGACGTTTTGTGACAGAATGGGCTCATAATGACACAGCAATAGCCAGTGCTTAAAAAACTGCATCCTGTGCTGTGACTCTCGGGCAACAGAGAATGGAAGATCTGTCNCTTGCCTTGTTTTGCCTGTGATAAGGTTTTTTTTCCAGTTTTTTCCTCCAGGAGAGGTTGTGGGTGAGTCTCTGACATCCAGCCAGGGTCAAATCATGACATTCATAGCACTGTTATCTCCTCTGTTGGCCCGATTGACCACTCGGTCGTAAAATATCTCAGGCCCACTTGAACAACTCCTCCAGCATTGTCTCATTCCAACAATTAACTTTTACCTCTGCATCAACTTCTTATGTAAACAAAGGAATAAGCACTGTGTTATAATTGATCATGAATCAGAGCCAATATAATTAATAAAAACACTGCAGTAGAATTAATGGAATATTTAAACAAAGATTCATTCTAACTTATGCTACTAATACACTCAAATACCTTTAATATGCATTACTAATTTAATGAGTGGTTTCTTCTTATGCTTAATTACATTTTGTGAGGGCCAAAATTCCTTCTATCCTTCACGTGCTGACTCTTATCCCCTGGAAAAACATACAGTTAAACAGAAGATACTAGAAAATTCATGACATATGACTAGTATCTCAGTATCAAGCACAAATATTCAAAATTTGACCCATGTGTTCGGAAACATATTTGTATTTATGAATTTGATTTAAAACTTTTGCTTATTTTTGAGCCAGCTGCGAACAGTAGCTTGGAAACTATTTTTATTACTACATTGATGTACAAAAACCAGACAGACAATGCCGATAAAGATACTATGGGCATGATATTTGGCAAGGATAAATCAAGCAATTTTACATAAAGCTAGATTCCCTTTGATAGCTGCAGAGATTTGGCCTAAGATATTGAAGAGACAGTTAACAGACCTTTTCAAAGCTATTAAGAATTAGGCAGGATCTCCATCATTTTACTTTTGATATTAATAACATAAAAGTATATAAAAGTAAGGTTACAATTTTTTCAAGTTACCACTAAGAAGAAAGAGGGCATATTGATACCTCTGAACAAATATGGGACTTAATACACTGGATCACGTGATTTGATGACAGGGTCAGAGTTCAGTGCACAAAAATACCTTGTGAATGAAGCACAGAAATGAAATCATTTAGTAATACAAGAGTGCATTAAGGCAATCAATAAGCATAGAAGAGATTTAAGAGTTAAAATGTTGGCAAATGTTCATCTCTGAAAACTGCAGAGATAATGAAAATACAAGCTGGACAAAAAATGTGTAGCTGAAACACTGAGCTCCTTCCTAGATTCTAGAAATGTCACTTTTCAAGTGTGTATTCTCCTCCAGAAAACCATAATGTATTATATAGCCGAAAGTGTACTTTCACTCAATAATGTGCAAATAGTAGAACTCTGTGCAAATTGTGCAAATAGTAGAGCTCTGCATTTACATGGCACTGTGCAATTTTTGGGTGTCTAAAATTCTTAGAAGTTAAAGTCCTAGTCTTAAAAATATTTCACAGAGTTCCGTACAGCACAGTTAACTCAGCAACACAGAATAAATGATGCTTGCTTGTAAGTATTTGAAAAATCATCCCTAAAAGAGACAATGTGACAGGTTTGGAATTCAATGTTTGTCCTGGTTTAGGTTTTTTGCTGCTCTGGCAGCGAGGGGGCTAACAGCTCAGCTCTTGCCTGGAACTCAGTTGCTGCCATGGCATTCAGGGTTATAGAGATAGAGACATCTCTGTGAATAAACGTATTTGGGAGAGAAGAAAAAAAATCTTAGCAGCAAGATGTAGAGTGCCAGTTCAGAACCTGCGTGGAGAGGCTGAAAGCCTGAAAGATCCCCCCCAGGCCTACTAGAGAAGGGGTAGGAATGTTCTTCCAGGCATCCCGCTGCTGCTCGTGAAATTGGACGGACCATGGTGTAAGTCTATGGAATAGAGAGAGATGCACAGTGATGCAGAATCCATCTAAGCCACGACTGAAGATGGAGATCAAGCTGAAAAAAAAAAGCTGCAGAAGTTTTTCAGAGCCCAGAAACACAAGCTCAGAGCTGAGAGCTCGGCAGAGATCCTTAGGACAGACATTTTGTGCACTGTGGTAGGATCTGAACTGTGTACTTTGGGATGGGATGATGCTGCAAAAAAAGCCAGTACTTAAAAGCTGCATCCTGTAATGTGACACTTGGACAACAGAGAATGTGAGAAGAACTGTCATCCCCGGGTCGAGATCTCGCTTGGGAAAGGGTCATGTGGTCATGAAATACTTTTACTCTCGTGAGAGAGAGAGAGAGGGAACTTTATGGAAGGGCAGAGAGATGGTTTCTACCCTGTATCTGGTCAGAAATACCAGCTTGCCTGGTTTACCCCTACGCTATGTTCCCCCTTTGTCTCCTGGTAAAAAAAGGGAATATTAGATGTGTTGTAAGAGAAGGAGGGGTGGGGGAAAAGGTTGCCCTTTAAATTATGTTTACTTTGCAGTTCATATCTTGTTAGTTAATAAATAAATCCTTTATATTCTTTACTTGTAGTTTGCCTTGCTTTTTTGCCTGTGACCAGTTTTATTTTCCAGTTTTTTTCCTCCAGGAGAGGTTGTGGGTGAATCTCTGGCATCCAGCCAGGGTCAAACCACGACAATGTTAAACATAACCTCATTAAACACTGGAAAAATAACATAATAGGTAATTCAAAGTGATGAAGGATTAGATGATGCTATTCAAGATAAATTCTCTTTAACATTTAAAATTAAAATAATAACTTGAGTTATTCAGTGCAGTACAAGTGACTGAGTATAAAAATACCAATCAAGACAGTGATTCAGTATTCAAACCCAAATTAATTTAAATTAAAGGAAAGAAACATTACTCTTTTGGAGTATTTGGACTGTTCAAGATGTCTAACATTTTCCCCACTGAATACTGTGCCTACCTTTCAGCACCCAGAATGATCTTATTGAGGGGTTTATTTCAATATTGACTCCAGTTATTATTTTTAAGGAAAGAGTGAAGACATAGGTCTGCACTTTCCATGGTTCAGATTAGGTATTTTTCCTTGCATCATACACATTAATGTCCTTGACAGATAAACTGATTTATTAAAGTGTCCTTACAAGGTGATATAGTTTGATATTTAACCAGTTATTCCCCAAAGTTTAAACATCAGAAAAGATATCACAAACACAGTAGCTGGTAATATTTTCATTTCTATGGCCATTGAAAAATACATATTTATGTACACATTTTCAAAATCTACTACTGTCTAGAAAGGGATTTCTGAAAGACAGAAATACTTTTTTTAGTGCATTAACCTGGAAAACTTTAAGAGATACAGTCAACCTATTATTTCCCCCATGTTTTTAGATGCAACATTTATAATTCTGCAAGGAATATTGGTCTTGAGAGACAGAATGAATGTCTCAATATCTTCAGGAACTGGAAAATGGTTAAGGACCTCATAGAGATTATTTCAACTTGAAATATATCTACCTTGGGTCTTATTTCTTTAACTCTTTTCAGGCTCATTGGAAAAAGCAACACCTGCTGAAAAGGAAAATTGAGTATTTTGAATTTCCAACACTGAGCAACAGTTTCCAGCTACTAAATACTCCAGAAATTGTTGAAGCTTGCATGAAAGAGGGAGGAATACCTTGCCAGCTCTCATCAGATGGCAGCAAAACTTTCACCCTTCCACATCTACATCTTGAAGGTGAACGAGTGAATGACACAGAAGCTTATAAAGGATCAATAAAAGTCTCTGGTTTAGCGATGCTTTCTTTCTATTACTGCTGTCAATAGGCACAAGGATTGCAAACTTCTTCTCTCTAAATATTTTGCCGATGGGTGAGATAACCACCAACACATACATTTTCATTGTTCAATAGCACTTTAATGTTGTTTTACCACTGATTTAAAGTTGCTTTTATTTTTAGCCTCTAGTGAGTAGAAAAGTCTCTGTCTATAGATTCTAAATCTTTAACACCACTTGGTTACCATTTTTAGAATAGTAAATCTAGAAAAGGAAATAAGCCTCTGCCCAGCATACCTACAAAGAAAGTACTATTACGTGCAGGGAGAGGACTCACTGCAAAATCATGAAATGCTTGCTCCACAAATGTATCTGCTCATGAGAATAGACATATCCACCATACACAAGCACCTTTTGGAGCTTGTTCTGCATCTTTTATCTCTTTAACATCTCCAAAACAGGTCATGGAGGAAAAGAAGTGGATATTAAGGAGGAGTTTCATTTACATCTGTTCTTGCCTATCATAGATTTCAGCAGAGACAATATGTCACCAGTTTTAGTTTTGCAAGTTCTTTGGCTGTACCATTTCTACCTGCAAGTGATTTGAACTGTAACTCAGTTTCCTCCAGCTGCAGAGTGAAATGTTGATCTGAACAGTGATTTACATTGTGATTAACCACAATCATGACCATGGCAAATGGTTATCTTGTTTTGTTCTAGTTATTGCATTGTACTGTACATAATAAATCCAAGATGACTGAGATTGGAATCTTGGTACTCTTTTGAAAGCAACCTTACTGCTGCAATTACACATTGGCTGCCTGAGTTAATAATTTGTATGGTTACAATCTGATCTCCTACACCACAGTACTGCGGGTCTTGACCGCCCTCCACGAAGCCCCCCATCAGCATAGAATGGCAGCTCATTAATAAGCAAATTTGGCCCTGGTCACCACCCCCTCAGCTCTGGAGTGGCTGCAGGGCATTCCCAGAAGTTCCTCATGTGGCTAGGGGAGCAGAACTGGCGTCCTCTGCCCTGTGGGGCAGCTGCAGCAGGTGGAGAGGCACCATGGGGCTGTATGGACTTCTGAGCTCTGCCCGAAGTGTTCCCTCCCAACGGACATGCCTGGCATGGAAAAGCCAGGGCTGGGGCCAGCCCTGAAAAGCTCTGCTGGCACTTAAACATGGGGTGTGGGGTTCTTTAGTACTGTCTGGGACACTGGACAAGACAGAAGTGCTTGCCTGTGTCATCGGGGGGTGAGAGTGGCGAGCGATGTGTATGCGTGTGTCTGATGTGCACTGCAATGTTTCCATGGAAAGAGGCATTGGGTGGGGGCCAATGTCTGCCACAGCTGGTCCCTATGTCGACACAGGATGCAAACTGGGAACAGGACGGTGGGCATGTGCCAATGTCCCTCCACTCCTTTCAGCATGGGGTGGGGCTGGGGAGAAGTGGCAGCAAAAGAGCGGGAGAGAACACAGCAAGGATTTCCTTTTTCGGTGTGTTTCCAGGACCTCATGAACTCATGTTTAAACACAGCTTGTGCTGCACTCAGCCCGCCACTGCTCGAACAAAGGAGAGTGAGCAGCTGGCTGTGCCTGGCCAGCCCATCACCATGGGAACAACACTGGCATAGTCAGAGGCCAAGTCAGCCCTGCTGTCTCTCCTGCAGTGCTGGTGGCACAGGCAGGCACAGCCACGTCCTAGGAGCCCTGAACAGTGAGTTGGGGCTGGGGCTAACCAGCGTAACCACCCCCAGGAGCTCTGAGAAGTGCATCTGGACCGGCCTGGCTGTGCATGGCAGTGTCCCAGGCGCTGTGGGCAGCTAGTCTGGGCCAGCACAGGCAGGAAGGCCATTCCACCAGTGGTCCATGCAGTGGCTTGGGTGAGGGGGAGGAATTTGCATTTTCATGACTGCCTACTTCAAATATTTATGTGTGCCAGGTCGCACATGCAAAGTTGCAAAATGGGCCTCCTTAATCGCTGAAAAATCATTCCGCTAAGATGTGAAGCTGCTGTCTGGGGAGGGGTGCAAAGTGGAAGAGGATTGACTGTATTTAATGTAGCTAGGTGGTAAATCTTATGTACACATAATGAGACAATTGTTAAAGTGCTAAATAGAAGTGGAGAATTTGGACCAGGAGTCTGAACACCTGACAAGTCATGCTGCTTGGATCCAAATTTGTGGTTTTTAACAAGCTACAGAGATGTGTGCAGCTGCATCATTTGTCTGTGAATCCAGGCTCAGACCAGAACACCCCAGGCTGGTTTGAATGCTTCCTTCTAAAGTCTGACAGGTTTCAGTGTGATGGTTTTCATCTGGGCTCATTTTCAACAAAAGCAAATGCAAATGAAAAGCCACCCAGACATAACACTGTATATCTATTTTCCACATCAGATAATAATGAAATGAAAACACATGGTACATTCAGTACTGTCAGGGAAAGCCATTTGCGGTTTGATGACTATTACATTTTTTGGGTTTTTTTAATATATATTTACTCTATTTTCATTACTGAGTTATTTCAACACCTGTATAAAATAGGATAGCACCGTAAGTCAGAGTTATGTAAACTAATTTTGGTATCAGATGCAGCTTCGTCAGTCCTGAAGTAATTTTCTGACCAATGATGGAAGTTGCAAAGGATATCATTTTTTTATGGCAGTCAAAAATATTCAACTTGGTTTCTACTTCCAGAAAGAGGGAGTTATTTATCAGAGATCATGAGAAAATCTTTCTAAAAACATGAAAAGTTCCTTCTTTTTATGAGGCAAGTTTTGCATTAAAAATGAGTCAACAGATCATTTATCTTGATGTTGTATTCCACAGAATATTTGTATTTTACATTTTGTACCGTATTTTCATGAAAGGTCAGTATAGTTATCAAAATTCAGGACATACAGCTCAGAGAAGATTTAGATTAGACTTGGGGCAGCACATAGCTGATGCAATTTACTGCCACCACTTCCACTGAACCTTTGCTGATCAATTCAGCTGCAGAAAAAAGTGACCATAGTTTTTTTCTATGGAAGGAGTATGGCCAAAGTTGCTGTATTGTGTACTACTATTGTATAGTTCTGAAGTAACCCCCTCTAGTGTCTACAACCAGTCTAGAAGAACTAGAAGTTCTTTAGTTAGACATTTTCATCTGAAATTGTTCATTCATGGAGAGACTCAACCACTAAAATCCACTACATAGCTCATGCCCAGAATAAAATTTATTCCTATGATGAACAACAGCAATGCAGAAGGCCCAGCTGTCTACTGTTGACACACAAAGAAACTGATTTCATTTTGATGACTGAACCTTGGTTTTCCATTTTCTAATGTCCTCCACTCACTGTTCTCTCTCACACTCTGTATTTAATTATTACTTCCCTGAGCGAAAACTTGAATCCCCATCTCATGTAAATTACATAATTGCCAAGTTAGAAAGTATTTAGTCCGCTTGGTCTTATTTTTCCTACCCTCAAGTCCAGACAATTCTTTCACACTAATAAAACCATTTACCTTCAAACAGAGTTTCACTTTGGACAATATAAGTGAATAAATACACGTTTTCTTAAGGGAGCTCTGAACTCTAAGTATTCTGAGAGTATTCTCTCTATTGTTCAGCAAACATCTACACTAGATAAATTGATACAATGCATGTATCATAAAACAGTTTCCCTGTATCCATCAAAGGCAAATTAAGAATAATGGGAGTATTTTAATAATTGTCACACCAGCTCAAACATATAATACCTTTGGTAACTCAGAGAAGGGGTCATTTTGTTATGAATAACACACAAAAAGTTAAATCCTGATAGCTTGCAGATGGGGGAAGGAGGGGCAGTGGGAGTTGGTATGGAGTGGGAAGAAAAAAGGAAAAGAAGAGAAAGAAAGGAAGATATTGTGTTCTGTCCTCCTTAAAGACAAGAGGAAAATTACAATTATTTCAAAGTCCTGGCTTACTGGTGTTGTACCAAAAGACTGGAAATTGGCCAATGTGACACCCATCCACAAGAAGGGTAGGAAAGATGATCCGAGCAATTACAGACCAGTCAGCCTGACCTCAGTCCCATGCAAAGTCATGGAACGGATGACCTTGTGTGCTATTATGCAGCAACTACAAAACAACCATGACATTAGACCTAGTCAGCATGGGTTTCGGAAAGGCAGGTCCTGCCTGACCAACCTGATCTCCTTTTACGATCCAGTCACTCGACTGGTTGACGACAAAAAGGCTGTGGATGTTGTGTATTTGGACCTTACCAAAGCCTTTGACACTGTTTCCCACAATAAGCTTCAGGAGAAACTCATAAAGCACGGATGGGATGGAAACATTTTATGCTGGGTTAGGAACTGGTTGGAAGGACGAGCGCAGAGGGTGCTGGTGAATGGTGCAACATCTGACTGGCAGCCAGTCACCATTGGAGTCCCACAGGGGTCAGTGTTAGGCCCAGTACTGTTCAACATCTTTATTGATGATATGGACGAGGGAATTCAATCCATCNCGGGGAGGTTGCCGCCAGGTAGGTGTGGACTTCTTCTTTCAGGCTGATGACACCAGAACGAGAAGGCACGGCCTCCAGCCACGCCAGGGGAGGTTTAAACTGAATGTTAGGAAGCGTTTTTTCACAGAGAGAGTGATTGCATATTGGAATGGACTGCCCAGGGAGGTGGTGGAGTCACTGTCCCTGGAGGTGTTTAAGAGAAGACTCGATGAGGAGCTTAGTGACATGGTCTAGCTGGGGGGTGTAGGGCTGGATGATCCTGTGGGTCCCTTCTGGCTCAGAATGGCCTGTTAGCCTGCGAGGGAGCTAGGTTTATGTTTACCACTCTGGGATGTGTGTTCGATCTCTGTACGGGTGTTAGATGGTGAGTTGGACTAGATTATCCTTGTGGATCCCTTCCAACTCATAGTATTCTGTGAATCTCTGAATATAACACATGAAAGGGAAAAGGTCTAAATTAGCTGAAGCAGTGTAGTTAAGAAGAAGTCCTCTTTTCTGGGATGCAAAACAAATAGTTTACATTTTATAGTGCTTGGTTTTCTCATTACGTGAACCAGGGAGCACATATTCTTGTTTTGTTTGGCCAATTTATAATGTGAATTCTCCACAGTGGGATCTATGGAACATGCCACAGTCGAATCAGATCACAGTGGCAGTCTTTAAATTCTACGGCATTGATAACTAGGCTTTATTTTTTGTGTATTTATGATAGCATGGTCTTCCATATTCGTGTTATTAGTAATAACATTGAATTAAATAGCAACACATTTCAATTGGGTTGCTGCTGAGAGTCACTATAGACAGCACCATAGCAGTCATGTGAAGACAGGAAATCCCAGTGGACATGCCAGCCACAGAACCAACATATGACCATTCCTTGCACAGCCAATGTTTAGAACAAAAATTAAAAATTACATGGTATTTACCTTCCAGTGAAGGATGTGGTTAAAATTAGATTTCTATTGAAAAGAAAATGAACACATTATGTTATTCTTATATACCAAAATAAAGTATGACTGCAAAGAAACCTTTGCTTACATAGTGCAATCTATTTACCTGATATATACAGATAAACAGAATTTATCACATGGCCGAAGTGAAGAACCCGGCACTTAGTCTTGTTAAACCTCATACTTTTGAAGCCTGCCCATCCCTCCAGTCTGTCAAGGTCCCTCTGGAGGGCCTTTCTACCCTCTGGCAGATCAACATTTGCTCCCAGCTTAGTATCATCATGGACAGGCATGTATCAATGCAAATCACATGTTTATGTTCAACAATTGTATCTTTTTCTTTCCCTGAATTTGTTGATAACCTATCATTTCAAGAATGAAAAAGAAGTAAAAACTTCCCCCAAATGAACAAATCCTTTTTCTACTTACTATGCAAATACAGAAGAGCCCCCATTTATCCATGGTTCAGCTCTCTGCTGATTCAACCTTTTGCTGTGCATTTCTCAGCAAAAAGCAGGGGTGTGCACATGCGTAGAAGATGCTGCAAAGGCAGAAAGCTAATGAATATGTAAATTATCTTGTGGATATGTAAACAAGCCCTGCCTAGGATCCACCGGCGGAGGCTGGGCAAGGGAGATGGGAAGGGACCCGGGAGCCGGGAAGGAAGTTGGGAGCCACGTGGCCTGGCCACAGTGGTGGCAGCATCCTATCCCAGTCCCATCCCATCCTGTCCCAATCCATCCTGCAGCGGTGAGGGGAGGGAGCGGGGAAGGGTGGCACTGAGAGGCAGCAGGGAGCAGCCAATGGGTCACTCCCCGCCTGGCTCGAAGTAGCAGCGGGGGGCAGTGGCGGAATCGTTCCCTGCCCAGCTCAGACGGTTAGCAGAGTCCATGGTGGGGCCTCTCCTCACCCAGCTCGGAGAGGCAGCTCCCCACCAAGCAGAGGCGGCACCAGGCGACCCCTGCTGCCATGACAACTCCAGCCCACACATAACATTTATACACAATTGAATTGGCTTTAAATAACACACACTCCGATAAGCCTCAGCATGGACACGCAGAAGACATTCCTTTCGGTCTCCTGAGCTGGATCAGGGCACAGGGTGGTCCCAGGAAGGCTGTGCAGCGTTCCAGAGCTGAGTGGAGTGTGGCGACTTGTGGGGGTTAAGTGCATATTCATGAATTTTCTATCTTTGTGAATCATGGATTTCGTGGCTCCAATGCTGACATGTGGATTCACAAAACCTGGGTGCTTACTGTAGTAGCAAATTGCATTTTCCATTTCTAATTGAACCTCTACCTGTTCCTCAATCAGATATATTGCTATTAGCTTCTTGTTAGGCTATATTTGTGACTATTTTGAAAACAACTATTCTACTTATTATAATTAATATTTCTAAAATTAATATTTAAATTTTATAAATGCAGGACTACAGCATCCTGAGAAATAATAATTACCTGTCTGATTGCAAATCTGGAAGTGAGCTATTATGTGCATTTGACTCTCTTTAATCCTGCAGTCTGTATCCATGTTAACTTGAATAATATTATTAAGTTCTGAAGCTGAATATACAGGTTCATTTGAGAGTCAAACAACCTACCCTTCAGGCACCTAAAAACAAGGCTCTTTTTCTTTCATTAGGGAGAAAAAATTATGTCTGTACGACTACAAGCAACCTGAGCTATACCCTAGAATGAAAGCCCGGCCTTGTCTAACCCATTTAAACCCTCACATCAAACCTGAAGTATGTTTTTGGTGCTAAAAGCAGGGAACAGAAAATTCATTATCTCACCAGCTGAACCTTCAGCTGAGATGGATTCCAGTATTTTGTCAAATCTATCTGGAGTTCCTGTTTTGTGGTCTGAGACTCTCTAGGCTTTGATGACAGCAGGGAATTTCAAGAAGGGAACACAAGAAATTATTAAAGAAATTGCTCAAAAATAGCAAGTATCTCCATCACAGGTTATTATCTGCAGTGAACACGAGAGAGAATTGAGTGTGCTTATAAAACTCAGAATGACAATATTACTAGAAAACATGGAGAAATAGAAATTACTTTAAGGATTAAATACCGAGAGAATTCAGTTCAAGACAAAAGGTAGGTAGCCATTACACAGAATAACAGAATATTCCAAGTTGGAAGGGACCCACAAGGATCATTGAGTCCAACTCCTAAGTGCCCATAGAGGGATCAAAACCATCACCTTGGTGCCATAAGAAAAATGTTTTATCTATCTGAGCTAATCTCAGGGGCATGTCATCATTTTTTAAAAAAAAAATTTTAATAACCACCTCCCCATCCCACCATTCCATTATCTAGACCATGTCACTGTGTTCCTCATCCAGTCTTCTCTTAAACAGCTCCAGGGATGGCAACTCCACCACCTCCTTGGGCAGACCATGCCACTGAGGGATTACTCTCTCTGTGAAAAAGCTCTTCCTAATATCCAGTCTAAAATCCACTTTAGTTCAGTGATAAGTGTCCCCACCTCTCATGCGGGAG
>WEKX01018832.1:16304-43000 GCA_013390025.1 Pitta sordida
CATGCCCCTGCTGATCCAGTTGTCCTGCGGGCAGTTTGTTTTGCTATTAAAAACAGAGGCAAAGTATGCATTAAGTATTTCTGCCTTCTCCTCTTCTTTGGTTGACCCTAACATTAGCCATATTGTTACATGACACGGGAAACAAAATAATAAAAACCACTTAAATCCTGTGAGCTGTTTGTTTGTCTAGTGACAGAAGAAGTATTCATCATCCTGATTTTCAAGCCTAAGGAATCTTGACCCTTCTGGCCAAAGCTAGACAACACATCCACACAGCACAGGTGAAAGCATGAAAGGAAAGGAAAGCAGGACACGACAGTAAGACAGGATTCAGCAAGTGAACACTATACAGAAGAAATGTCCTTAATAAGTAGGTGGTGGCTGCATTTGCTGAATAGCAAAGCTAGAATGTTGGGACAGTAAGAACACTTTCCTAGACTGTAAAAAACTGCAGTACCATCTACACTTCATCATTACCTCCTACATTGTCCTGTTTCATGCACCTTGCATTCATGAAATAGCCTTTTCATGAGGAAGCCTACAGTCTGTACTGCTGGCCCTGCAAGATGGCGGTAGCTTAGTGTCAGTGAAAACCAGGAATAAGCAGTTGTAGTGTGATTTAGACTTCATTCCTTTTGATCATTTCCTTCTCTCATGCTTGAAAATTATGTGCAATAAGAAAAATACAAACTGTCCTGATAAAAAAATGCAAGTCAAACAAAAATCTGAGGCTAGGCAACCTCCTTTTCAGGCAGTCAAGTGCATCTGATCAAGCAGACTTGGGAAAGAAATACAAACATACTTTGCAGCTTTTTAGTCTATATGGAGCTCAACTGCAGGCAAGTGTACACTGAAATCTCCAATGGACTTTAATAGATTAATTTTCTCACATTCAATGAATGATACATTTTTGTTACTTAATACAAACAAGCATCTTACAGCATCATTATAGCAAGAGAAACCTAGTTGTGTAAAATTCATTATAAACCATTTGTGTAATTAGAAATAACTTAGAACTAAGTTAAGGCGGAGAAACTTGTGATTATTCAAGTAGCCCCTGATTCATCCCATCAACTCTTGTTTTCCAATCACAGTTTGACTGGCAACACTTTGCCAAGAGTTATTGCCGTCAGATTGCAACAGGGTTTATCTATTAAAACTAAACTAAACTGGTTTACCTATTAAAACTTAGAAGTAGTTAAAATTGGCTAAAATCTTTTACAAGAAGCTCTCTAACTGCAGGAAGCTTAAAAAAGGAATTTGTCCACAGCTCCTTTAGAAACAGTTTTCCTACTGTTTTGAGCAGCAGCATTTGGCACAAAATGAGGCAGTGAGTTAAAGAAATTTTCTGGAGGACACAAAGGTTGTCATATGCATAGAAGACTGAATTTAAGACACAAAACTAACAAATTATCTGAATGACTGAAATAGAGAAAGTTCCACCAAAGAGGTTGTGAACTTCGGATCTAATTTAAATTTCTGTTGTAAGTTGGAGCCTATAGGTTGGAAAAAATAAGAGGAGGAGTAGGTGGGTGCATGAATTGAATAGGAAGATGTTATGAGCATTGTACTTCTCTGGAAAAGATAAATACAACTCTAGATTCAGATTACTATATCCAAAGAAAATAAGGAAGCATATAAGGGACTAATACTCAGCTGAAATGTGACATACAGTACTCATTGCCTATCCTCAATGAGACCACAGAGAAGGGCCATGACACTTGCCAAGAGAATGAGAATGAGAAGAGTCAAAAGTCCTCAGATGATCTAACATCAAAACAAGGAAAGAAACAGGATGTGATTTCTCACATACATTCTGTCGAGTCAAGAAAGGGTAACTTGTGTCTTGAATGCTTTCAGGTTGTAAATTAAAAGAGAATTGGCAGTACATGACACAAGAAATTCTGGAGCAACCTTTCACTGAAAATATCTAGAGTAAGAGACATAATTAATTTCAAGATGGAACTTGCCAAACTATTGGAAGGGTTATGCAGTCAGGTTGCCAATAACCACTGAGAGCAAGCCTGTCACTATCCACTCTCACTCTGTCAGAGTAAGTAGCACCTTACTTGTGTTTTTCTGTTCTATTTTATTGTGTTTTTCTGTTCACACAGGGGTACCAGTGGAAGGAGGAAGAATCTGTCCAAGAAGTAAAACTGTTGAATTCTGTAACAGATTATATATACAGTGAATTCCCGGTGCATTGCAACCTCTCCATTATGACCCCGCCCATTTGTGAGGCAAATTTTTCGCAATTTTGATTCAGCCATCTGCGAGTTTAGCCAGCCAACGCATGTGCAATGCCTCTGCTCTGCCAAGGGGTGGTGCCACGGTGCCTATGGGGAGGGACTCACCCCACTCTGTGGGGAGGGGGCTCACAATGCCAGCACCATGTTCCCCATCCCTGATCCAGGAAACTGCCCTATGAAAGTGAGGCAAGCGAGGGGGGGAAAGCACTGTGTGCTGGGAGGCGGCAGCTGTTGCTGTGCCAGGGGAAGGCTTCTGCTCCCCCACCCTCTGGGACTGTACGGGCAGCACTGCCTCTCCCAGCACTAGTGGATGTTAAAGGGAAAGAAACTCCGATAACGACCCGACCCCCCCACCTCCCCCACCCTGTGGGNTGGTGGGGTTTAGGCTGCGAGCACACACGGTCACAGTAGCCACTCAGAAACAGTTCCCTTTGCTCTCCTATGCCAAGCAGAGACCAAGGGAAGGAGCAGAAAATTGTCTGCAGCGCACCGGAGTGCTGGGTGGTGGAGCAATGGGCGTACCCTGCATGCATATTAATGACCTGCACTTCTTTGCAAGTTTGGCTTTTTGCAAGGCCTGTGGCCTGACCCGTTCCTCGCAAATGAGGGGTTATAACTGTACTATATTTCAACTCACAGATTGGTGAGTTCAGTTTCCTGCACTATTTAGTGTATTAACAGCTTAGCTGGAATCCTGTCATGTAGCCTACCAGGTGCTTTACAGACCACCACTTCAAAGGGGTGAAAAAGAAATCAATTTATCTGTCAGTCACTCAGTAGCACAATCCTGAGATAAGATGTGTTATTCAGCATGTTCTTCTCAGATCTATCCGTTTTCTTGGAGTTGACAGTGCTGAATTCTTGCAAGTCATATGGACATTATGTTGCAGTGATCTGCACTTGTCAAAGAGTAACTGTTTCTCCAGAGCCAAGTCATGACATCAGTGACACCTGCCAAAATTTATAAGACAGATCAAATGTGGCATTCAGAGTTTGTGCCCTGTAACTGTCTGGTCATTCCACTTGGTGTGTCGCAGACATAACAAAATGAGACTGTGGGTTTGGTTTTTTCCTCTCTGCCATTAAAGTAATTCACAATTGCAGATGTCATGACTCCCAAATAAAAATGAGTGACAGATGAACAGATTTCATCTGTTATTCCTGGAAGACGGAGTTCTCTTGAAAAGGGAACCCAGAGGTAAAACTGACATGATTCAGTAATCACTTAAGAAAACCATACTTTGACAGAAGAGGAAGATACTATACAACCAAAGTAAGCATTTATATTCTTGTATTCTTGCCAAAATAAGACCTTCTCTTCCTGACTTAACTATCAAACATGCCTAGAAATACATGTATACAATACAAATGTATACATGGGTATACATTTATTTTATGTTTTGCTAAGTCATTTGAATTAGAACGAAGTTTTCATCTTGTTCCCTCCACAATCTTGAATTCTGTATATTATAGTACAATTTTGTAGAAAATAATCAGATCCTGTTTGATTTATAAAATGTAAGAGGTATCCAACAAAATTGTTTGGATGAGTACATTCTACTAGTTTCTCACTACTACATTCTGTAAATGTAATTTAAAACTTTTTAGAATATTAAGCTTCTTTAAGTGGAGAGGAAAAAAAAAAGAAAAAGAAAGAGTACCTTAAACAGGCTTTGAATTCATACAATGTACTGTAATATTTATATAATGCTGGAAAATATTCTTTGCTTAGGCAAACAAATCCTGGTGAAGGGCAAAAGGAATAGGATATTAATTAGTATCCTGATAAAGATAAAATAGTTCATGGCCAGGACATGACCCAAGGGACTGATTCTGATTAAAGTCAAATATATACAATCTTTCCACTGTTTACAATGATCTTTAAAAACCTGTGAAATAACTGTGAAAATTCTTTCAGAAACATGCTTTTGTTACACATTAAAATTGGCTTGATCCTCAAAATCAGTGAAAGGGTTAAAATTAAACCTATTTCCACTTTATAAAAGGAAATATATTTTACACTATTAAAAAATGTCATTCTTTTAAAAGTCTTTGTCTTTCAGCAAGCATTTTGGAAATAAACTTTGGAAATGTTTAAACATTAGTTCATGTTGCTGGTTAAACTATTTTCCAGTAAGATAAAAAGCATAAGGTCATTATATTTTTATTAGCCAAACTAGTTAAATTTTTAAATTATACTAATTTAGATTAAAAATTATTTCAACATCTTTCTAAAAATACGTTCAATTAATAGTTGTACTAGATGCATTAAAATATAAATGTATTGAATTTCACTAAAAATGAAAGATTCAATTAGAATTTAATTGCATGCACAAGTATTTTATTCTCTTTATGAAACACTGAATTTTTAGGACAATGGGTGGTTTAAGACATGTTTTAAATAGAAAGACTGAGAAAGGGTAAAAAATTACTCCTGAGGCTTTAGAAAATACTTTTTTCTTTTTCTTGTTTATTTCATATAAAGGTAACTAAAACCAACAATTTTGTTCAAACCATCCAGAAACACATATGATTCTTAAAATTCCTCCAGAAGGAGGCCAAAATAGAAATTATAGAGTGTGCAGAAGAAAAATTACTTGTGTTGCATATTTTCCAAAACTCCTTTTTGTACTTCAGTGGAGGTTGTCTGAGATTCCAATAATTCAAAATATGCAGACCAAGCAGGAGCTAAGAAGAGAATATTTGGAAATATGCTAATTTAACACCTTTCCAAAGCACATTCAGATGCAGATCAGATTAAATGAGAGACAAATGTACCACTTGCAGTTTATATACTGGTTTTGTGCCAGTGAATAAAGTTGTGCATATGATAACTTAGAGCTAGAAGTAAAATTTCCTCTTCCTTGCACTGGAGAGATCTGTTCATCATTCACACTTTAATTCTCCTTTACACATGCTCTGGGATATCAGCTCAAAGAGTTTAAACCAATGTATTTGGTATATAGGTGCTACATGTGTTTAGTGAGTTATTGTTTTTCTTGCAGATTGCTCTGCGGCCATATGATTTCTAGTTTGATTATAAATATAGGAGATCTTTCTTTTACATGACATTACTTCTTCTTGTGGACATTCTCCATAAATTAATAATTTGTTAGCATATAAACTAATTACCATAAATTATGAATATTGTAAAAAAATTGTTTTGTCCACGTGTACATGTTTTTGGAAGTTGAATTTCAAAACTACCAAATGCATAAGCCAGTTTAACCAAGATCTAATCTTACCTTTTAAAAAATTTTTTTGTCATCCAGGCTCTCTAAAAAAGCATCAGGAATCTCTCTTAGCAAGGACCATGGCAATACTATGGGAAATATTCACTGTCACTGATATTCTGTGGAACAATTACGAAGTCAAATGTTCTTGACTTGCAAAAAGTATCACAGACATAGAAGACTAATATTTGTGAAAGTACCTCTGTCTTTTGGGCACTTATCTGATCGTAGTTTGTTTGTCTGAGTGGAGCAGCCAAGACCCTCATGCACTCCCTCCAAATCTAACAAATTTAGACCTAGGGTAAAGGCTGAGGATCTCCTTTGTACCACTTGAAGACATCTACTAGAAGTGTAATAGTCATAAAAATTTAATATCTAATGAAAGGTTAATGTGTTATGGCAGATTCTTACATAAGGCAAAGTATAATAGGATTTGGAGGGCAAACTGACTCAGTCTGTCAGCAACTTGCACTTGGCTTCTGAGGCAATAGGATAATTATCTGTAGAGTGTTACATGCAGAGCTTCTACTGATAGAAGAGCTTTTAAATAGTGCAAAGACGCAGGTGACCTATGATATAGGAACGATGAAATAATAGGATTCTATGACTTACTGTAACAAGCTATTACCAGAGCACTTATTTTAACACTGCTTAAAGTCTGTGAAATTAAAATACAGATAGGGCATAGTCTAGTGCATCTGTGGCATGCATATCTTTTTGCAAGATGAAGCCCTAAATAATGCTATTATTTTAGGGCTCCAGAGTGAGATGAAAGATCACTAAGATTATCCATATTCCCATTTAGATTATATTCATCAATAAACACAGCATGTGTAGCAAAAGGTGTTAGTGGAACTGTTGTACTCATACCAATGTAATAATTTGTCCTGAATCCTATTGTACTACATCAACAGCATCCCCAGTCCACAATACGAGAAATACCAGAAAAATACTGCTTTCCTCACAGAAAAATACCTGTTTGTTTGGGTGATATTGCAGCCCTTGCTGACTTTGTTGTAAGGAGGACCAGTATCCTAACAGCTTAAGATTCTCCATAACATAGGAGTTTTATATATAGGAGTCTATTACATAGACTGCCTAACTCATGCTTATCACTCCAGCTGGACTATGCTGGTCTTCAAGCAACTGGACTTCTTAGTGGAAAAATACTGCACCTTGAAGAGATTTTTCATCTTGTTAAACAGGTTTTTCAGCCCAGTCAGACTTAGCACCAAGTTTACAAAAATTATTTGTTATTATTTATCTTTCAAAAAAAAACAGGTTTGTGAAAATGATGAAAAATCTAAACTATCCAACCTAGGAAGATGCCCAGAACTCACTTATGCGCCTTTTAAGGCTTTGGGAGTTTATAATACAGTATTTGATAGTAAGACCTTACACTAATCTGCTTTAATTGTGTTACAACTGACTGTCCTTTTAGTCTGATCTTCTGCTTACAGCATTGTACAAGGTAAAAGTTTCTTCAGATTGTCCTGCGTTACACAGTCTGTCTGGTGCGTATTAAGGATAACTCATATAGTATGACAACGTCTGTGATGAAGACTCACAAGTGCGTATCAGGGTCTATGACACATTAATTCATCAACATGATAGAGTGAAGCATTGGCAAAAGTATCTAATGATAGCAGAATACAGATGAATACAAAGAAGCAAAGGGATTTCATAGCAACCCTCAAATTAAGTGCAGATCCAGTCATCGAAAACTCAGGAGTATGGGTTTATGATTTTGGTTTGGTGTTCTTTTCTTGCATTCCTACTTGATAGGGCTTAGAAGAGGAGACTGATGCAGGAAATTACACAGAATTACAAAAATTACAGAGAATTAACAAGGTTGGAAAAGACTGTAGAGATCATCAGGTCCTCTTACCTCACTTATCAACCTACTCAGCACCAACCCATCATCTAAACCATCTAAACCATGTTACTAAGTACGTCATCCAACCTTTCCTTAAACATATCCAGGGACGGTGACTCCACCACCTCCCTGGGCAGCCCATACGAATAGGAAATCACTCTCTGTGAAAAAGCTTTTCCTAATATCCAGCCTAAACCTCTTCTGATGCAGCCTAAGACTGTGTCCTCTTGTTCTGTCACTGGGGACCTGAGAGAGGAGTCCAACCCCTACCTGGCCACAACCACCCTTCAGGTAGTTGTAGAGAGGAATAAGGTCTCCCTCAGACGTTCCCCATAGGGTTTGTACACCAGCTCCTTCGCCATCCTCAACACCCTTCTCTGAACACGTTCAAGCAACTCATCTTTCTTAAACTGAGGGGCCCAGAACTGGACACAGTACTCAAGGTGGGACCTAACCAATGCCAAGTATAAGGGAAGAATAACTTCCCTAATCCCACTGGCAGCACTACTCATGATACAGGCCAAGATGCCATTGGCTTTCTTGGCCTGGGCACACTGCTGGATCATGTTCAGTCTCCTATCAACCAGCACTCCCAAGTCCCTCTCCTCCTGGCCTCCCTCTGGTCACTCTGTCCCCACCCTATGGCTCTGCACAGGGTTACTGCAACCAAGCATTTAGATTTATTAAACCTCGTACTGTTGGATTTAGCCCATGTATCCAGCCTGTCAAGGTTTCTCTGCAGAACCTTTCTTCTCTCCAACAGATCAACCCTTTTCCCAAGCTTGGTGTCATCTGCAACCTTGCTAATAATGGCCTCCATCCCTTTGTCCAGATCATCAATAAAGATATTGAACAAAACCGGCCCCAACACGCAACCCTGGGGAACGCCACTAGTGATCATTCTCCANTAGGTGAGTCCCTAACATCTTTCTCCTGGATCACAGGGGGGCTATACTGTTCCCTGTCTGTATCTACCAGTTTAAGAGACCACTTTTCCTATTGGGAATCAGTTTCACTATTAAAAATGGAAGAAGAGAAGGTATTGAGTACCTCCGACTTTTCCTCCTCTTCAGTAACTCTATTCCACTCCTCATCTAATAAAGAATGGAGATTGCCCTTGTGCCTTTTTTTACCATTGATTTATTTATAGAAACATTTTTATTATCCTTAACAGAGGTGGCCAAACTGAGCTTTTCCTTCTCTAATTCTTTTCCTCCAAGACCTAACAACATCTTTAAACATTGCCTGGGTTAGCTTCTTTCTTTCCAAAGACGGTACATTCTCCTCTTTTTCCTTAGTTTATTCAAAGGCTCCTTATCCATCCAATCTGGACGTCTACCCCTACGGCTTGTCTTACATCAGGACAGCCTGTTCCTGCACCTTCACGATCTCATTCTTGAAGTACATCCAGCCTTCCTGGATCCCTTTGTTTTTAAGGACAGTCTTTCCAGGGCACTCTACTAGCTAGTTCCTTAAATGAGACGAAGTCTGCTTTTCGGAAATCCAACGTGGAGGTTTTGTTGAAGCCTCTCCTTGTTTCACTATTTATCAAAAACTCTATTATTTCATGATCACTGTACCCCAGGCAGCCTCCAACCACCAGCTTCCTCACAATAAAGAACAGAATTTAACATTTCAAAATACAATTGCAATCTGATAACCAATGAAATATGATGATATCAACAAGGGCATCAGACATGATGGGAAAAAATTCTTGTTTGAATAACATGCATTTAACAAGGACAAATTCACCTGATTTCTGTCAGTTTTCTCACTTATTGGATCTCATCTCTGTTTTTAATGAGGTCTACTTTTAACAGTATTTAAGACTGAATTTTGATAAATAAGGAACAAGGCCTTAACAAGTTCTCCAGAGCTTTGCACTCTGCGTGCTTCAATATTATGTTCATAATTCTTCTGCGTATTTTCTGCATGGTATCATTTAGAATGGTAAAAAGAATCATTTAAGAGTGATACATTTACCTTGGATCTGTTTTAGAACTATGGTTGACACAAAAGAGGAAAGCCCTTCACCTCTAATTTGAACTTAAGTGACAATGGCATTGTATTGGAAAACGCTTTTCCCAAGTTCTTACAAAATCACTTAAAGTCTCACACATACTGAGGCATTCGCAATATTTCAGTGAATTGTGACATATGTAGTAATTTTTCAGTCTACAGTTGTGCCACTTAACTGTCACTCAAGGCCAGTTTCAATGCGTTATATTTTGATTCAAGGCAGACTAAGCATCAGTCACTTATTCTTTTCAGGTAGCATATGTTATTTGAATAGCACTTTACGAGAATGAGATTTCAAGGGGCACAGTACCTGCCACAGGTTAGGCTTATTTCTGCTCTGACCTCCAAATTTCTTTTCAGAAAATGAGCAAGCATACCAACTTTAGACATCTCAAAGTGGGTGGTCATGATGCAGAAGGGCTGAAGAACTTCTGGGAAAAGATCATTCAAGAGCAAACTAAACAACAAGAAGCTGAAGAGCATAGGTTAAGCAAAAGTGCCCTGAACAAGTAAGTGGTATTTTTCTTTCGCACAAGAGAGCAAGGCATGTCATCACGTGTTTTAAAATCAGGTAACCTGTTATTGTACTGCTTTATTCATAGCACAGATTGTGTTCTGGATCTTTGGCGCTTTTCCTCTCACAGCTGCTTGTCTCATATTACTATGGTCCTTCTGCATGGAAACTCAGACACACCTCCCCTTAAACCTCATGAGCATTCTTCAAAGCCCTTGGAGCACAGCCATGAAAAAACAAAGCACTTTGGCATTATGGCTTGTGACAGCCAGAGAATATCAGGAATTTTACCTGGAACTGGTACAGCTATACAAATAAATAAAATAATATTACATTGAAGGGACAGCCACCTACTTTAATCTGTAGTATAAAAAGTCATGACATTTTTTCCATATTTATCAGCCCTTCACATAATCACATAATCACAAAATCACAGAATCTTCTGAGTTGGAAGGGACCAACAAGGATCATCGTGTCCAACTCCCAAGTCCCAAGTGAATGCCCATACAGGGATTAAACCCACAACCTTGGTGCCATGCACACCATGCTCTATCTATGTAAGCCAATCTGAGGGTCATGTCATAATCTTTTTTTTAAATTATATAACCTAACTCCCTGTCCCATAGTCTCATGATCTAGACCATGTCAGTGAATTCCTCATCCAGTCTTTTCTTGAACACCTCCAGGGATGGTGACTCCACCACCTCCCTGGGCAGACCACTCCAATGACCGATCACTCTCTCTGTGAAAAAACTCTTCCTAATATCCAGTCTAAATCTCCCCCAGGGTAGCCTAAGGCCATGTCCTCTTGTTCTGGTGCTGGCAGCCTGAGAGAAGAGATTCATACCCACCGGACTGCAACCTCCCTTCAGGTAGTTGTAAACAGCAATGAGATCACCTCTGAGCCTCCTCTTCTCCAGGCTGAACAATCCCAGCTCCTGCAGTTGCTCCCCATAGGGCTTGTTCTCCAGTCATTTCACCTTCCTTGTCACTCTTCTCTGGACCCTTTCAGGCAGTTCACCATCCTTCTTAAACTGAGGAGACCAGAAATGGACACAGTACTCAGGATGCGGTCTGACCAGTGCCGAGTATAGGAGAAGAATAACTTCCCTAGTCCTACTGGCCACACTGTTCCTGATACAGGCCAGTATGCCGTTGGTCCTGTTAGCCACCTAGGCTATGCCTGAAGATAGAAATTACACAAGATTTTCCTGTTAAGTGGAAAAAATGGTGGTGATTTTGTTGTGCGGTTTTTTTGTTGTTTTGTTGGGAGGGGGGTTTCATTGCTTGCTTGCTTTTGTTTTATTTTTTACAAAACAGTATAAAAAATAGGACTGCCCATAAAGAGCTGTGCAAATATATGTTCAGCTTGTTGCAACTCAG
This sequence comes from Pitta sordida, assembly GCA_013390025.1. Lineage (NCBI taxonomy): Eukaryota > Metazoa > Chordata > Aves > Passeriformes > Pittidae > Pitta > Pitta sordida. The sequence goes on from WEKX01018832.1 coordinate 27,579, forward strand.
GAATTTGTACCAGAGTCTCCTGCACATAAGTGAATTGTCTGACTAATAATGGACAGAGATAGAGGACAAGAAATATTATGTCTCTTGTGGTTTTCTGCTGTGCTTTCTTCATGAAGTTGACAAAGGTTTTCCTATATAAACTTCTCTAAAAACTGGGACATTCACACAAATTAATTTGACTTCAACAAATTGGAATGTGAAAGGGCTGTTTCTTTAAAAAAGAATCCAGGTACTTTGGCCTTTGTGCCCAAGAGGGAAGCTACTCTCATTATTTAAAAACTTAGAAATCAAGATCTGGGCAGGCCTTAGTGTCCCAGCAACTTCAGATGTAGACAATCCTGCTTCCAGTATTCTATTCTAGTTAGCCAGTAATATTCCCAAATCCAATTCACAAAATGAGAGAGAATATATAAGATAAAACCCAAAGTGTTCAGCTTCACTGGAAACCATTGTCAACTCCAAATCACAAAAAAACCCAAAAGAAGACAGTGCAAATAAACTGCAATTAGTAGTGGAGGTAATATTTGTAACTTCATAAAGTTGAAAGCATTAAAAGCTTTCATAATGTCTTCTCTGAAGATAAAAAACCCACAAAAAAGATCTTTTAATAAGTTTTAACTTACCTATTTAATATGATTTAACTGACTGTCACAACTGGAATATGTCCAAGAAAGTTACTTCAAGGTAACTTGCCAAGTCAAAGCTCAGGCTGTTCACAGAGTCTTCTCTAATTTGAAAAAAAGATACTTTCAGGAGGTAATAGACACTTGTATTACAAAATCTTGCGGTCCACTATCTCATGTAAGTGGCAGCCAGGAAAATTACATGGTTTTAAGTAAAAGCAAGTGCTCCCTTTGTGACACCTAGGACACTGGTTGACAAGGAACATTGCAATTTTCAATAATAAATTTTTCTTAACTAACTGCACCTGTTTCGGGGGGATTAAGTATATGCACAAAAGAACAGTGAAGACTAGGTAGTTCAAAACACAATTTAAAATCAAACTCAGAAGCCAAGATAAAACAAGCATCCATGTGAAACAGCTACTGCTGGGTTATTCTCAGAAGAAATTATTTGCTGCTGGTTTTTCACCACATCAGAGGTAATACAAATACCTATATATTCAATGATGCATTTGTCATTAACATGTACCTAATCTTATAACATTGTTAGGGCAGGTGCTTCATAACTATATTTCCTTCAGAAAACAACCCAGTCAAAAGTATCTTGCAGTGGTCCTTGGACATTTTCTCTTCTGTTTGTACTATACTAGTGTCTTGAAGCTATGTGGCTTTTCTTGCATGTGGCATTGATTCCTTTCATTAAACACCTACAAGGTCTGCAGAGATTTTTTTTAACCTAACTCAAAAGAATATATGTATTTTAAGTTCTGCTTGCTCTTCTCTACAGCATTTTACAGTAAACTGGGGGGGGGTGGTTGGGGAAGAAATGGTATTTTTTAATTGACACATGGAATGACCTTACTGCATAGGCAATACTTCTATGTGACTTTGAGAATACCCCAGAGGAAAAAATCAGTTCTTCACAGTGACAGTATTTCAGAAGTTGTTTGACTCATTTGGAATCCAGCAATGTCAACCACTGATAGCATCAGTGCTATCCTTTTCTCCCCTGCATTCCCCATCTAGCAAGTTAGAGAGATGTGTAATTAGTAAACAAATACAGGACAAGTGCTCTGGTGATGAAAGAGAGGAAAGCTTTATCCTGCTGAAAAGCCCCAGATACCCTTGTACTCTCTTTTCAGACTCCGCCACGAATGGACCCTGAGGCTGGAAAGGCGAGCAAGGCAGGTCCAGGAGCACATGAAATCACAGGATGGTCGAATGACACAACTGCCTATGGAGGCTCTTCCCTCGCCATATAAAACTGTTGCTTAAAGTAACTGTATAAACACAGAAAAAATTAAGCCAGACTCTGACCTTGTGCATGCACATATAACCCAGCAGTTACAGTGCTAAACAAGCAAAAGTTCAGAATCTGACCCTTTTCCAGATTTCTTACTAGAGCTAGTATTAAAGTCCTACTGAAATTCAGTGCAAGAATAATGTCACAGTACGTAATCTCAAAAAAAAAAAGGTGGAAAGGTATAGATGAGACACAGACAACTCTAATTCTCCATAATACATATATTATTACTGTGATGCATCAGGACTCAGGACTCTCTTATGTAACGGCATTTCCAGGTGGAGACAACATATTGCTAGGAATGAGGGCAGTTTTTTCAATAGGAATAAAACATTTGGACAGCTGCATGCAAAATTGCACGTTTCCATAACTCACAAAGTCTGTCTTATTGCAGTGATAAGATGTTCTGTCTGTGTTGATGAGCCACAGTGAGGGGAGTTAAGGATTAGCCTGATCAGCTGCAAAGAAGGAGAAACATTCTTTCATGAAATCAGAAAAAAATAAGAAAGAACTTTTCTGATCAACATATAAAAACATGTATGGATCTTAATTAATAGAGGAAATCAGTTTGATTTTTTGGGGGAGGTAAGAAAAATACTGCTCTCTTTATTAGGAACCAGTCTGACAAATGTAAGAGTAAGTCAGTATGAGAGTTTGAAATAGAGAGCAGTGATTCAGTTCATCATAATAGCACAGGAATGCTTTGGAAGGTATCACTTGCTGTACCTGGTATGCACTAGTCCAAATACTTGCTCCATCTTTTTCTAGGTCATGTGAAATAGACTAGGAATGACAAAACACTTCAATAATAGTGTGCTTTGTTTAATTATATGTCTGTATATCTGAATAATGTATCTTCTGGATTAACACATTTATTTGTTATCTCTAATTGATTTTTTTATATGCAAGAGAAAAGTCATAACTCCAAACAATAATTTTTCTCTATCAACATTGTGTCAGATGGAGTTTTACTTTGAGTCTTTGTTTATACTGTAGAAGTAGATAAAAATAAATTTTATAAATTTCAGAACAAAAGTTAAACTATTTTGACCTCACAGAAATGCTTTTTTGTCCTTTCAAAACTTAGAAAATGTTAGTCTGCTATTTAAAACTGAAGGGATTGTCATATCAGTTTCTTTCTACAAAAACTGAACAAAAAAACAGTAATTCTTTCTCCTGGTGGCTATTTTTTATTAGAAAAACAGTGCTGTAAATAATAAAGTTGTAGTTGCTTTTGCCTTTGCAGACTGGTCTTTTCATTGATTTATTTTCCACTATTCTCTAAAAAGCTCTTTTCTGAAACCTGATGTCCTGATGTTTAGTCGAGACAGAACTAGTTTTTTCACAGTAACCATGAGGTGTGAGGCCTAGAGCTATGTGGGTTGTGGGTGTGTCTTTTTTCCTGGGGATGGGGGTCAAAGGAAGCTGAGTAGAATTAAGGATTTCTGGGTTTGAAGAAGAAGGTAGGCATGGTTTCCAGTTGGGAGAAGTGTGATGAATGGAGTGATTTGGGTTGGGAACTCATCAGCCATTTTTTATTGTCTCAGACTTGCACCAGGGTCATGTTGGTCAATGAGCTTTTTGCACATAGATTACCCTATTTTTCATTTTTGTTGTTATTGATATTGTTGCTGATACTCTTTGTTTTTCTTATCTCATTGTTGTTTCCAGTAAATTGTTCTTATCTCAACCAATAATCCTATCTTCTGTCTCTCTCAGTGGAGGAGAGGAGCAGCTTGTGGTTTTCTCTTTAGTATATGTACTAAATTGAAGAAAACCATTCATAGACCATGACATCCAAGTTAAACATTTTCTTTGGTAGATCAAACACAACCTGAACTGGCTGTCACTTACATAAAAAAACCTTGCTAGTTCACCTTACCATAGCAGTAGCTAAAAACATAGATAGGTATTACATGTTAGATTCCTTTTGATGAAATTCCCCCATTAGTATCATGAGAAGTTAGCAAAACTGAGGAAGGGAAAGGTAACCCACTAAGCTGAGAACAGAATTCCTCACTGGGAACGAGGTGAAAGATTGTTTTTTTCTGCTTGAGAGTTAATCTCCCTGATAGCCAAGTGGCAGGGAGATTCACTGCTCTAGGATGGCTGTGTGGGGGCAGGGGGGCAATATCAACGAGTGCTGAGGACAAAAGGGCTGAGGGAGGGTGTATTCATGCCTTTTTTAACTCCCTCACTCTGGACAATATAAAACTCTGTGGGTGCCCAGCCCAGGTCTCTCTGGGTTCTGGGAGCAGCCCCTGGGAGAGGGCCCCGGTGCCTGGTTGGTGCTGTTTCGCCCCGCACTCTCCCTCTTGTCCTGGCAAACAGTGGAGCGTTCCCAGCTGCTTCCCAACAACCAGATCACCTTTGCTGCTGTCTCTGCCTGGCCCAACCCAGTTCCCATGTCCAGGTGGGCTCTACAGCCCGCCTGGAGAAATAGAGAGTTACTGTTTGTTCTTTTTTCTTTTTTTATTTTATTCTCTATATATATTTTAGTAAATAGTTGTTACTTCCTTTTTCTACATTTTTGATTGAAAGGCCCTTAATTCATGGTATCACAGTATCACAGTGTTGATAAGGTTGGAAAAGACCTTGAAGATCATCAAGTCCAACCTATAATCCATCTAAAAGCTAACAGCTATAACATTTATATCATGGCCCTCAACACCTCATCCAGTATACCCTTAAACACCTCCAGGGATGGTGATTTAACCACTTCCGTGGGCAACGCATTCCAATGCCGAATCACTCTTTTGGTGAAAAACTTTTTAATGTCAAGTCTAAACCTCTCTTGCTGGAGTTTAAGACCATGACCTCTCATTCTATCTCCAATGGCCAGAGAGAAAAGACTGACCCCTGCCTGTCTACAACAAGGTAGTTATAGACAGCGATAAGATCACCCCTGAGCCTCCTCTTTTCCAGACTAAACAAACACAGCTCCCTAAGCCACTCCTCACAGAGTTTATCTTCCAGCCCCTTAATCATCCTTGTTGCCCTTCTCTGAACTTGTTCCAGCAACTCAACATCTTTCTTAAATTGAGAGACCCAGAACTGGACACACTACTCAAGATGTGGTCTAAAGAGTGCCAAGTGCAGGGGAAGGATGACTTCCCTTGCCCTGCCAACCACACCATTCTTGATGCCCACTGCTCTATGATGTTGTAATCACGCATCAGTTCAGCTAACCCCTACTCTATGTCAGTGTGACAAGAGATGAAGATCCAAGAAAAGTTGTCTCAATAAGCATTACTGAGACATTTTACATTTAATGGCAATATTTTTAATTATTCGAAACACTTGTATGAAAATATATATGACTGTTTATGAAGTTACGTAAGATAGAGGAAAAAACCCACACAGGTAGATGCAGTTTACACAGAGCAATTTTCAGCACTCCCCAGTGAGTATCCCAAAACAACTTTAGGTCTTTTAGGAGTAGTTTTTCTGTAAGGAGCTATGAAGATATTCAGGGATATGTGAAATCATTTGGACTCCAAGCAGTCAGCATTATATTGGATACACACCAAAGGAGTGTTGTGGGCATTTTTTACATTCACAAATACATGGAACCTCTTTTAATTGTGGATAGTTTCTGATGCATCCACTGCAGCAATGTGTGTATCACAAGTATGAAAGACAAAAATGCTCCCACACTTAGTAAAAAATAGCTTTTTGTGTATTTCTCAAATGCATATGTAATAGTCATGCTTACGAATTCTATCACATATTTTACATGACGGCAACAACCTGACACCTGCATGGTATTGAACAATAGTTTTTTTCTGTTCCCAAAAGTGTGTGTTTAGCAATTTTTCACTGCTACTGGCACATGGAACCAGATCGAGAAAGGTATCAGAAAGGTATCAAGTATACTAGAAATAATAAAGTCTAGTGTCAGATGTAGCCAGATATGCCACTTGTAAATTGAAAAGCTGAAGGCAGACAGAAAGGGAAAATACATAATATTTCATCCTTTTGCAAATGGATTGGTGAAACTTAGCCTGAACTTTCAGACATGCCTGAAAGCGTTAAACCTGGTTCTCAATTAAAAAAACCCCAAACACACAGAAATAATTTCAAATTGTTTTATTTAAAAAAGCTATCTCATTCATATCCCTAGCCCCCATTGATAGAACAAGACATTCAATGAGCAAAGCTGTGGGAAGTGTAGGTCCCTTCAACTGAATACAGCACTTATTCTTCTACCTTGTCTCAAGTTCCTCTCCTTTGTCAATGGGAAAATAGACAAATAAAAGAATATTCAAATAAAAATTTAGATTACAGTAACTAAATTAAGAAAGTTGGACTAGTTATTTGATAAGAGAAACCAATTTCCCTGGATTTTTCTTCCTTGAAGTTCATTAATTTTCTTAATAGGAAATGAACTGTAATTTAATGTTAGTATGCATAACCAGTACTATCTTGACCCTGCACTAGCAAGATGTTACCATATCTTGCCTCAGCATATAAGCCTGTCCAGCACTTGCCTAAGTCAGTAAACAACTAAAATTGTACAGGGTAGGTCAGTCACTAATATTTTGGCCATGGGATTTTAACTCTACAGTATGATGCAATAGGTGTGGATCATGCACTTAAGATGGCATACTGATGTCAGCTGTAGAGCACTGACTTAGCATGCCCAAATATATGTGCATGGCAGACAATGTGAGCACAACCTAGAGTCAGTCACATGGTTACTCCTGAGTGCTGTGTCTGATCCAGGAATGAGTGACTAATGTTTGAGAAACAGCAACATTTGCTTTCTTAAACTAAATGTGGATAGTTATTGAAGTCTGGCTTACTCAAACTAAGGCAGACAAAAGTGTGATTATAAACCACATTGATCTGCAGTCTGACTTTATTCAAACACAGTCAAAAAGCAGTCACATAATCAGTTATAAGTAGGATGGACCAACTCAACACCTGTCAGCTGCTACAATTGAATTTGCACTTAAATTCAGAGCAGGAGAGCCATTTTTTATGTTCTTGTCTACACATACCATGCACTGATTTGGAGTCAATTTAATGCATGCAAACAAGATTTCTTTCAGAAGAACCTGAATCTGACCGAAGGCCATGTTCCAAGTACACAGTAAATTGTCCTAGCTTCTAAGGATCTGAGACTAGCACTAGCTCTTCAGACAGTTTTGAGACATAATAATGTACATTATTATGTCTCATTATTATGTCTCATTATTATGTCTCTCACAGCTTGCTCAACTGATGTTCTGAAACTCCATGTGTTGGAACAGGGTCTCCTCACACAAAACTTATTATAGATCTGACTTCTGGAACCATAAAAAAGTTATGTGTGTTAAGTTAAATGATAAGTATATGAAGATAATTACCAATTTTCTAGACCAAATGTTCCTTCTAATTACAAACTGCCTGTGTCCTGAGGGATTTTTTTTCCTACCTTGCCTAATAAACATCATTTAACTGTGACATAGTGTGAATAAGTAATAGGAAATCACATAATTGTGGATTGAAGAGGGCATCTCTAGGTAAATGAGGATGAAAATAAAAGGAGCTCTAGGAAATCTCATACTTTGTGAGAATGCTTCCATTCATGAATTAAGCATTACTTTACTATTTATTTATTGCAGAGAGGAACAGGATTTCTCCACAATGTTATGCATTTTAACACAAAACTGGATACAAAAATTCAGTNAAAGGCATTGACTTCAGTCCTTTTACATGCGGGAAATTGCCGATTATTTTCTTTGCTGTTTGCAGAAACTACATGGACAGCTTTCCTGGATGCCCCTTTCTTAACAACCCTTTTGCTTCTCAATTCATGCACTGGAGCTTCCAACTTAGAGGTGAGTTCCCCNTTATTATGTCTCATTATTATGTCTCTCACAGCTTGCTCAACTGATGTTCTGAAACTCCATGTGTTGGAACAGGGTCTCCTCACACAAAACTTATTATAGATCTGACTTCTGGAACCATAAAAAAGTTATGTGTGTTAAGTTAAATGATAAGTATATGAAGATAATTACCAATTTTCTAGACCAAATGTTCCTTCTAATTACAAACTGCCTGTGTCCTGAGGGATTTTTTTTCCTACCTTGCCTAATAAACATCATTTAACTGTGACATAGTGTGAATAAGTAATAGGAAATCACATAATTGTGGATTGAAGAGGGCATCTCTAGGTAAATGAGGATGAAAATAAAAGGAGCTCTAGGAAATCTCATACTTTGTGAGAATGCTTCCATTCATGAATTAAGCATTACTTTACTATTTATTTATTGCAGAGAGGAACAGGATTTCTCCACAATGTTATGCATTTTAACACAAAACTGGATACAAAAATTCAGTAGTCAGGACAAACAATACTAAAATCTACTTATTCCCAGCTGTAATGGGTTTTACCCTGGCTAGAAGCCTGAGGCCCAAACAGTTGCTCAGTCCCAAATAATAAGATGATATACAAAGTGTGGGTTGGAATAAGGCATTTTAATAAGGCAGCCTCTAATACAGACAGTTTCTGGCATCCCCCTGTCACTCTAGAAATCCAAATGGTTTCCACACTCCTGTGTTTTGATTTTACACTGTGCAGTGGTATCCACCAAAGCTCTATACACAGTCCAGTACACTCAGTTATCCCTTTCTTCCTTCTGGCCAAAGTCAGGGACCCACTATTCCTGTTCCTGGTCAGAATATTCACTATCTGACCTTTGTGATGATCGATCAGAAGTCCCCTCACCAGGATCAAAGGCATTGACTTCAGTCCTTTTACATGCGGGAAATTGCCGATTATTTTCTTTGCTGTTTGCAGAAACTACATGGACAGCTTTCCTGGATGCCCCTTTCTTAACAACCCTTTTGCTTCTCAATTCATGCACTGGAGCTTCCAACTTAGAGGTGAGTTCCCCATCCCCCTTTCTCATGTCTTCTCCCTGGTCACACAGAAAGACACAGAGTTCACCATGTGGTCCGTGCTTGGGGCTTCCCTTCCATCTGGGTGGGGCAGCAGGGGACTGATACTTTGAGCTGTCCCTATGGGCTGAAGTACTGGCCCTTGGGGATGAGGGAGCACCCAAAGTGTCTTCCACATTCTAAAGCCATGAGGACAGCTTTTCCAACTGCCCCCTCTTCCCTTTCTTTTCCTTTTCCTTCTTCTCCTTCTTCTCCTTCTTCTTCTTCCTCTTCTTCCTCTTTTTCCTCTTCTTCTTCCTCCTTACTTATTAATCATTGAGATACTAATAATAACAATACCAAACTGTTAGTAAGATCCACGACAGGGGTCCTCATAAAGCCATCCATCCCACTGTCAATATCGGGCAGAGAGGAAGAGGTGTATTTCCCCATCATTCCCAGCAAATAACTTCCCTCATGTAACAGGCTTATTAGTGTGCAAGAACCAAAGAAAGCACTCACTGTTTGTATCAGTGTGTTCCCAAACAAATGATAAGCACTGCTGCCAAGCAAAACTCAGTGTCCTGCACAGGAGCTTGCTATTCAGAACGGTTTGTTACTATTTCTATAGCACGCACTATGTACAGTTATACCCCGTCATCCGCGAGGAACAGGTCAGGCCACAGGCCTNACAGAGTTCACCATGTGGTCCGTGCTTGGGGCTTCCCTTCCATCTGGGTGGGGCAGCAGGGGACTGATACTTTGAGCTGTCCCTATGGGCTGAAGTACTGGCCCTTGGGGATGAGGGAGCACCCAAAGTGTCTTCCACATTCTAAAGCCATGAGGACAGCTTTTCCAACTGCCCCCTCTTCCCTTTCTTTTCCTTTTCCTTCTTCTCCTTCTTCTCCTTCTTCTTCTTCCTCTTCTTCCTCTTTTTCCTCTTCTTCTTCCTCCTTACTTATTAATCATTGAGATACTAATAATAACAATACCAAACTGTTAGTAAGATCCACGACAGGGGTCCTCATAAAGCCATCCATCCCACTGTCAATATCGGGCAGAGAGGAAGAGGTGTATTTCCCCATCATTCCCAGCAAATAACTTCCCTCATGTAACAGGCTTATTAGTGTGCAAGAACCAAAGAAAGCACTCACTGTTTGTATCAGTGTGTTCCCAAACAAATGATAAGCACTGCTGCCAAGCAAAACTCAGTGTCCTGCACAGGAGCTTGCTATTCAGAACGGTTTGTTACTATTTCTATAGCACGCACTATGTACAGTTATACCCCGTCATCCGCGAGGAACAGGTCAGGCCACAGGCCTNCCAGCACACAGCACTTGCCCGACCTCGTTTGCCTCACTTTCTTGGGGCAGTTTCCCGGGTCAGGGATGGGGGCACGGTGCTGCCATTGCAAGCCTCCTCCCCACAGGGCAGGGTGACTCCTTCCCCACAGGCACTGCGGCACCACCCCTCGGCAGAGCAGATGCACTGTGCATGTGTCAGCTGGCTAAACTTGCAGACGGCTGAATCAAAATTGTGAAAAATTTGCCTCGCAAATGGGCGGGGTGGTAATTGAGAGGTCGCAATTCACCGTGGATTCACTGTATATATATTTAACTGCCTTTTTCTGCCCCACATTGGGAAAGCCAAAAAGACTGTAATGGGTTTTACCCTGGCTAGATGCCAGGGGCCTGAACAGTCGCTCAGTCCCAAATAATAAGATTATATACAAAGGGGAGGTTGCAATAAGGCAGTTTAATATACACAAAAATAAAGCAAAGCAAAAGCACACACAGAAGCAAAGCAAAAGAACTAATCTCAGCTTCCCATCCGCAGAGGTGGCCGTCCACATCTAGGGAAGCAGGGCTCCTACATCTGATTAGAAGGGAGTAATCCAGAACCATGAATGCTCCCCTCTCCTTGCTCCCTTCTTCAGCTTTTATATCTGAGCTGATGTCATATGGAATGTCCCTTTGGTCAGTCTGGGTCAGCTGGCCTGCTCATGTCTCGTCCCATAATCTCCTCCTCAGTTGGGGGAAAGGGACATTATTGTGATGTGTGACCAGCTGTAGCTTGTGTGTTACCAACACCCTTCTAAAGCACAGCATTCCAAGGGCTGTTACGGGCTCAGACAGATCCAATACACCAGCTCTTTCAGCTGTATGTATTTATCTGTGTATTATTTAGTGGCCAATGTTTTAAATATATTTCAAGCCAGGTGAATGTCCTGGTTTGAGTGGGGTTTTTTCCCCTGGCAGTGGCAGGGAGCTGAACAGCAGAGGTAACACCAGCCAGCTGCTGGCTGGGCCTCCACTGCTGCCAAGGTCAGAGGCAGATAGAGGTGCCTCTGTGATAACATATTTAAGAAAGGAGAAAAAAAAGTAGAAAAAAAACAGCAAAGAAGATGGCTGGAAAGGAGCGGTGAGAGGTTGAGCAGCCATGAAGGCACCAAGGCCAGGCCAGCCGGAGGAGGGGTAGGAAGAGTTCCAGGCATCTCTCTGCTGCTTGTGGAACAGTCCATGGTGAAGTAGACTGTCTACCTGCAACCCATGGAATAGAGAGAAACCAGAGATGCAGAATCCACCTGCATCCAAGCTGAACTTGGAGGATCGTGCTGAAAAGCTGCAGGTACTTTTTCAAGCCCACACACACTTGGAGCAGAAATCGGCAGAGATCCTTGGACAGACGTTTTGTGGCAGAATTACACTATGGTAGGATCTGATCTATGTACTTTGGGATGGGCTGGCCAGTGAAGCAGTGCAGCCAGTGCTCAAAAGACTGCATCCTGCGCTGTGACTCTCGGGCAATAGAGAATGGAAGAGCTGTTGCCTCTGGGTCCAGACTCACTTGGGAAAGGGTCATGATAGACTTTTTTCTCTCATGAGAGAGAGAGGACTTCATGAAAGGCAGACTACCCTAAAACTGGTCAGAAAATACCAACTTGCCTGGTTTTATTGCTACCCCTGTTCCCCCTTTTGTCTCCTGGAGGGAAAAAGAGAATATGATACCTGTTGTAAGAAGAAGGAGGGGTGGTGGGGGGGGAAAGGTTGCCTTTAAAGTGATGCTTCTCACATTAAGCTCTGATCTTGTTAGAAATAAATAAATCCTTTATATTCTCCACTTGTAACTTGTCTTGTTTTGCCTGTGATAAACCTTTTCCAGTCTTTTTTTTTTCTCCCTCCTCATGTTTATATAAAGGAGGGAGGGGGAGAAAATGAAGTGAGGGAGAGGTTGTGGGTGAATCTCTGGCATCCAGCCAGGGTCAAACCACGACAGTGAACACAAAGTTTGTGGGAAAATGATAGCCCCAAAAATTACAGCCCCAGATATGACCGTCTGACAATGAGAGTGAAAAAGATTTATATTACCAGGAAAGCCAAACTTCACAATAGGTCATTATGTTCTGCCTCCATAGTTAGCCATATGTGCCTCAAATGACCTTCCTTAAATGAAATAATAATTTCCTACAGGTGCCTATTCATATGTGAGAGACTACTGGCCTAACCTTTACCTGATATTCAGTGCTAGTGTTCAGATTTGACAGGTCTACTCACAATGGTATGACTAGTGGTTCACAATTAGAGTCACTGTTTTTATCTGTAGCAAACAGCAGCAGCATTAAGGAGATTCTATAATTTCAAACAAATAATCATCTGATAAGAATCACAGGGGGGTAAATGATGCAGTAGCAAATCTGAAAGGTAGTATTTGGTCTGGATATTTTGGCCAATTTTTTAAAGAATAGGCCCTTAGTGTTAGATTGCACTCTGATTGTACTGCCTACCCAATATGAAAGTTGGTGTCATTGATTAGAACTATAATTTCACAATATATGTAGATGGCTCAGCCATTAGGGAACATTTCAAAAAGGTGAATTAATTAAGTTCTTGATTATATAAGATTTAGTACATAAAGAAAAGGAACCATATCTGCAAAATACTGACTGGAAAAGCTCAGTCAGTATAGTCTCTTTGCAAAGAAGGAGTAGAAAACTATGTTTTAAAATTTATGTTGCTATAAGTAGTGTTATTTTTCTCCTTCTATGTGCTATTCCATTTAGCAACTGCATCCCTATTGCCAGAGTTTGAAGTTGCTGTACAAGCTATAAATCTAATTAGGCAAGGAAATTACAACATTACGGGAGTGTTTGCCCTGATGCCTAAATTTTTTTCCCCGGGGTGGTGATGATTTCACTGCAGCTTCTCTTAGAGAAACTCATTCTGTACCATTTGCATTGATGCTTTTATATGTATTCAAATAAGAGAATAAATCCACACACTTATTCGTTTTTACGTGTACAAAGTTTCAAATAACAATGTTATCTTATTAATGTTATGCTGAATATCACTGGAGCAGAGTTGTTGTTAGAGCTTAGTTAACTATAAAGTGCTAACTAATGAATCAATACTTTGCACCTTTTGGACAGTACACAAGTTTACTGATTTTGTTTACACTGCCTCAGTCATTAAATATGTATTTGTAATACGTAAGAAGACAAACAGTCACTGAAAATAAGACCTATAAGCAATAAGGGCAATCTAATCTAAAATATCAGAAACAGCAGTTATTCTTCACCATCTCAAATGAACACTTAATAACTTGGAACTAAATCCCTTCAGGCTCCATTTACAAAATGTACACAATTCTGCTACAGTGATGAAAAATACTCCATTTTCCCAGGACTAATGACTCCTCTATTACATGTGCTAGAGGACTGATAATTTTTCTGAATGAGCCTATCAGCAAGCTAACAAAATGCACACATGTTCAAAATGGCTTTTTATTAAATCACAGGCAAATTTCAGTACTTCCAACCTCTAATAAGCCTCTTTGAAGCCATAACAAAATTCTGTAGCTTATGCTTGACCAAGAGAATTTCTGCACATGCCCTGTTTTTTTTAATTTGTTTACCTTTAGCCACTACAGATAATTACGAGCAATGCATGGAAGTAATTAATATGTAACACTTCACTATATTCAGACAAAAAACTACTGAGTCTTGGGATGTTTTATTGCTTTAACTAGTGGATGCACTTCAAAATATTCTCTTTAGCTCAAAACAAAAAAAGAGGGGGTTTTGTTGCGTTTTTGTTGGGGTTTTGTGGTGTGTGGGGTTTTTTGTTTTGTTTTGGGTTGGGGGGCTGGGTTGTTTTAAAAATTTATTTTATTTATTCCTTTGAAATCTTTCTCAAAGAAGATAGAGATGTATCTTACAGCTTTACTGCAGCGATTTTGTCAACACTCAGTTAATGTATCATTACAAAGACTAAGGATGTGGAAAATAAGTATTCCTTCAACTACTTTAGCTATTATATTTATAGTTTAATCAAACACTGCTTTTCCCTGGAATCCCCAGGGAAAACAGCCAGTCTTGACAATAAGGTGAGGATTTCTCCCATGAAAAATGTAATACTGACTAGCCCAAGTACTGCTAAATTTGAGCCATAATTTTTAACAGAATACAGAAAAATTGAAAAGGTACAGGTGCCTACTTCAGTCTGTGCCATTTTCTCTTTCAGGTATTCTCTTCTTTTGAATCCCTGGCACTCAGTAGTAGAGGTTCCCATCCAAGTACAAATTCACCTGGCTGACAGTCTTCGACTTACAGCCTTAAGAAAGTCTAGTTTCTATTGGCAAGTAGGCAATAAGAATCCATGGCTAGGCTGTAGGATTTTTGAATAGAGGAGCCATTTTCTATGTTGTCAAGAAACAAGTGCAAAATTTGAACTGAGAAAAATAAAGCCTTCTAACATGAATTCTAGAATGAATATGACAGGCTTCAGAACCTTTGTTCTGACATGGCGTGTAATTACTATCTGTCCTTAATCTTCAAACTGTATCTCCTAAAATGCAGAGCAATTCTTGACTTGCACACATATACATTTCCTAACAAAAACTTGTACTTCGAAGGCTTGTCTCAGAAAATTAAGTTTTAATCACTGGAAAAAATAGAAATAAAAGCAATCAATTATGTTTTGATACTCCAAATTACTCCAGGTTAACATGTCAGTTAAAATGTATATGAAGTTAAACTCATATACGCATATAACTTTTGCCTGCAGGAAACATGGATTTTTCCAGCAGCAGTATTCAATCAGTTATAATTGAAACAATGAAAGCCTTCCACAAGAGGGGCTGGAATTACAATTAAAGATAAGAGGGTTGGTTCCATATAAAAATATGTGTAGACATACCGCTAAAAATGCTTCAGCAATTCCAATCTCAGTTATAGGAAAATGTCAGTTTGGGGTTGTGCCACAAGACTGGAAATTGGCCAATGTGACACCCATCCACAAGAAGGGTAGGAAAGATGATCCTAACAACTACGGACCAGTCAGCCTGACCTCAGTCCCATGCAAAGTCATGGAACAGATGGTCTTGTGTGCCATTACACAGCAACTGCAGAACAACCATGACATTGGATCCAGTCAGCATGGATTTCGGAAAGGCAGGTCCTGCCTGACTAACTTGATCTCCTTTTATGATCCAGTGACTCGACTGGTTGATGACAAAAAGGCTGTGGATGTTGTGTACTTGGACCTTAGCAAAGCCTTTGACACGGTTTCCCACAATAAGCTTCAGGAGAAACTTGTAAAGCACGGGCTGGAAAGGAACATTTTATGCTGGGT